>RCUC01085532.1:0-96634 GCA_003697995.1 Taxidea taxus jeffersonii
AAAAAAAAAAAAAAGGTTAGTAAACAACTGAACTTAAACTCTGAGCTGCCATCCTCATCATTCAAAAGCATTTGCCATGACTTCACCTGCATAGAGCAGCAGGAATGGCTACTTAACACATGGAGCACACCTACTTGCCAAAAGTCCTTCATTTCCTTTCTTTGTCAAGTTCCACCACCTAGGACAGTGCTGTACCGGATACCCTGGGACAGCAAGGAAACAGAAAATACTGTCTCCCGAGGAGCTTAGCACACAGTGAGCAGATGAGAGAAACATACACGAAATGTCAATTCATTGTCTAAATTATGCAAGTGGGACACTGTCAATTGAGTATGTCACGATAAATGATGCAAACAGAAACTGTTTCAAGGAAAGGAGGACACATAATCGTTCTATATATCACACTACATATAGAGACATCCAGATTTGAAAGGCAGTAGTCTTTCAAATACTTTATCAGTATCAGAACTGAACTGATAAAGTAGAGACAAAGAATTTTCCAACTGGGAATATCCATACGAGCAGATGAGAGAGACAGACTGAGACAGAGAAAGAGAGAGAAATCAAAGGCAGAGACAGAGATAAGCAAGGCACATAGTAGCAGGAGAACATATAAAACAGATGGACCCTACCAGCCAACAGTGAGAAACCAGGCTAGATAAGGTAAGTCTTAAAGGCTACCAACATATATCAACATAAAGTTTCAAGAATACCCCTTACAAAGTTCAAACTGTTTCAATAAGCAGCATTTTCTCAAAAGCAGACCTGACATTCGATCTCTGCACAGACTCACCGATCTTCCACTATACGTGCAACATCTATAGTTCATGACATGCGAAAGGGAAGGTTTGTTTCCCTTGTTTTGAAGCATGCTTATTGACTCTTGTCTTTCTATCACAAGACTGCCTCCTCATCCCATGCAAAGGGGCAGCATGAAAAGAAACACCTCTAACTCCTCTTCCCACCCACAGAGGAGATAGACGATCTTGATTAGTGAGTGAGGGACAGTCTAACATTTGCAGGCATCAACCACAAGACAAGCCCCTGTCTGGAAATGCATTAACCCCTGCTACTTCTGTCTCCAGCTTTCCCATCCTCCTTGACCTATCTGCACTGAGGGAGGGCAGTGAATGAATGCTATTGAAGGCTCTACCCTTGGCCAATAGACACGTAAGTCAGGATCTTTGGGTCCCAAAGTTTGTGTTACAAAGGGATGCACATGGCCCTGAGACCTTCTCCAAACCAGCCTGACCCTCATAAAGCTGTCTCTATTTTGACCACCACCGAGTGTCTTACGTCTCTTCTCAACTGGTTAGGAAACCAAAGGGCAAACTGAAGGAATTATTAAGATTCCACAACTACAATTAGAACCATACACACACACACACACACAGAAAAGAAACCCACATACTGCATATGTTTCATGTCACAATGTTCAAATAATATGGAAATTGCATTAAACTTTTTCTCCCGCCTACCTGAAACCAAGCTGCTTGACCAAAGAAAGCCTTTGACCAAACAGATTTGAAGAACCGAGCAGTGAGCACACCTATGCTCACGGTAGTCATCCATGCCACAAACATTAGGGCACCTGCAGGTGGGAAGATAGAATGGTTGACATCACAACCCTAGCTGTTTCTTAAAGACCACACCAAATGTTCAGAACATAGAAAACAACTAATGAAATACATTCAGTGAACATTAAGTATAACCTAAAAATACCCCACGTATCATAGCTTTTACCACTACCACTACTACTTCTAACAGCTAACACTTCCATCACTCCCACCTCATGCCAGGCACTGAGTGCTTTACATGTATTACTCTAATTGATCTTTAAAACAATCCCATTCAGTAGTTATAATTATTATTCTGCTTTTGCTGGATGGGGAAACTGAGGAAGAAAGAAGTTAGGTAACTCGCTTAAGGTTACAAAGTTGGGAATCAAACCCAGTCTGGCTTCAGCAACTATGCCCTTAACCATGACAATAATACAGCCCTTCTGCAGGTATGTGAGCATCTTCTCACTTCTCATTCCAAAATAGTGAAAAACAAATAGGCAGGTTACATGCGAAATCCAGTTACTGTCCCTGGAGCTACTTGTAGAAGCAAATTGCCAATAATAAAACTATTTTCAAGCTTAACTATGATGACATTTATTGAAACTCTACTGGATGGAATAACTCTGGAGAATATAAAGGAAATGTATCAAATAAGGACAGATTCCCCTCCCCATACAAGTATACACTACACTACTCCCCTACTTTTAAATCCCATCTTTTCAACAATAAACCAGGCTACTTTTCAAATGGAATCAACTTTCATCTGCAGAACCAGAGCATGTTAGAGTTTTGTTTTAGGCTACTCCCCTTCCAACATGGTTAATTTTATCATTTTAATCATTTAATCATTTCATGATTAAAATTAAATTAAAATATGTATAGCACTGAGTAATTTGTATACCCTCAATTACTTATACACTGATCAGTTCTTCAACAAAACTGTATCTTTGAAACCAAACTACTGTTAGACAATCAAAATCACAAAGCACTCTTCTATTACAAGCCTTCATTTTAATAAATGGCCTAATTAAGGTGTCACAAAAATTAAGTTGATTAACCCAGATACTCAACTCTGGCTACAGTTAGAAATAACTAGGGCACTCTCTAAAAATTATGGATGCCTTAAAAGCTCCACTAGTGATATTAGTGTACAGCCAGGGTTAAAACCACTAATTATCTCTACTTTCCATGTTTAATAAAAAGTTGCAAACATTAAGATAGATATTGCTACCTACAAATATTCATATTTAAACATGGAAGACTGATAAACATTTGGTAAATTATACTCACCGCCATTCCTAATCCAGCCAGCACTGAGTCATCAGGTAAATTTACTGCACAAAGTAGTAATAATACTACCCAAGTAACTTACCATGAGCCTTCAGAAGGAATAAAGAACGGGATCCTCCCACATTCTTTGGATCGTCTGTCACATTATGTTTTTCATATGTAATCAAAGGTTGCTGAGAGTGCTTATAAATTCGACCTGAAATTTCAAAGAAAATGAAGAATTACTTCTTTAAGAGAGAAGGAATGGAAAAATAGTGGCATGGCACAGAAACAACCTTTCTTAAGGTAATAAGAAATAAATAAATATCATCAGGGATGACATTCATATGCAAAAGCCACATAAATGTATATGACAGTACACATGATCATCTTAAAACAAGTTAAAGAAATAATTTAGCCAATCAACAGATGAATCAACATGAGGATGAAGAATGAAGAAGTCATGCTGGAAGAGCTGGTGGTATGCAAGAAACCAGTCAAACACTGTGAAGTCAAAATAATCACTGATAATATCAAAAATCACCGAAAATGTCAAATATAATTCTTCAAAAATACTAACTTTTAAAAATCTGGAATCCTAAACCAAGCTAACAGAAACTGGACCTGGACAAAATGAGTGGGTAGAAGGCAGACAAAAGCGTTTTGATGCAATATTATTACTTGGCATATGGTCAATTTGGACTGGCTTTGACTAACGAATCAAAATCCCAAATAATGGTGATGTAAACAAATTGAGGATGTGTTATTATTTATTATGTATGAGATTAAGTCTGTGAGGGGTGCTTGGGTGGCTTAGTGGGTTAAAGACTCTGCTTTCGGCTCAGGTCATGATCCCAGGATCCTGGGATCGAGTCCCACATCCGGCTCTCTGCTCAGTGGGGAGCCTCCTTCCCTTCCTCTCTCTCTGCCTGCCTCTCTGCCTACTTGTGATCTCCGTCTGTCATATAAATAAATTTAAAAAAAAAAACTTTAAAAAAAATAAATAAAATGTACTCTCTAAAAAAAAAAAAAGATTAAGTATGTGAATGTGGAGAATTAGTTTGGTATGTGAGTATGTATGTATAGTTGTTCATTCTGGGAATCTATCCTACAGAAATACTCCCTTTTTTACCCACAGATATATGCACAAGAATGTCTACAAAAAGTGGTGGGGTTTTGTGCTGGACCAAAAAAAAAAAAAAATTAAGGAAGCTAAATGCCCATCATTAAGAGAATAAATATAAATGATAGAACACATATTATTTTTAGAATACTACACCAAGTGTCAAAAAGAATAAAAAGAATTAAGAAATCTGATAAAACAGATATACAGGAATCTTTTCCCAATGAAATAAGTACTAGACTACTGATTACATCTCAGTAATTTCCAAAAAGAAATAATTATACAAGATACAGGTTATATTATATACAAACTGTAACAAAACAAAAAATGAACAAAAAGCTAGGAAAAAAAAAGATCTTCCTAGATATTTTTACAACTATCTTTGAAGTAATCCTGGAGCTAAATAGGAAATCAAAATTTAAATCACGACTTCTTTAAAATGAGTAACAATGAAGACACTTCCTATCAAAACATATGAGGGGCACCTGGGTGGCTCAGTGAGTTAAAACCTCTGCCTTCGGCTCAGGTCATGATCCCAGGGTCCTAGGATCGAGCCCCACATCAGGCTCTCTGCTCAGCTCAGGGTCCTGGGATTGAGCCCCGGGCTCTCTGCTCAGTAGGGAGCCTGCTTCCTCCTCTCTCTCTCTCTCCCTGCCTCTCTGCCTACTTCTGATCTCTGTCAAATAAATAAATAAAATCTTTTAAAAACACACACACATGTGATACAATCAAGGTAATATTTAAAAGAAGTTTTTATCATTTAAAAAGCATTAAAAAAAAAAAAAAAAAAAAAAAACACGAGCACCTGGGTGGCTCAGTGGGTTAAAGCCTCTGTCTTCAGCTCAGGTCATGATCTCAGGGTCCTGGGATCGAGCCCCACATCAGGCTCTCTGCTCAGGAGGGAGCCTGCTTCCTTCTCTCTCTGCCTGCCTCTCTGCCTACCTGTGATCTCTGTCTGTCAAGTAAATAAATAAAATCTTTAAAAAAATAAAAATAAAAAATAAACACTTAAAGTATTGAAGTCATCATTTAATTCAAGAGGTGTTTACACCAACATAATATAACCCAGGAAACCAGAAAGGAAGATTGATGAAAAATAAAGGTAGAAATTAACAAACTAGTAGGTTAAAAAATGAAGTCTATAAAAGGCCAATGAAATCAACTGAGTTTTTGGCAAGTCCAACCACAAGATAAAAAGAGCACAAACAGTAATAGAAATAAAAAAGGGTAGCACACCTGCTGATATAGAAGATACTCTTTAAAATTATACGAAAATGCTACACGCAACTTTAAGCCAAAAATATTTTATTTGACAGGCAGAGATCACAAGTAGGCAGAGAGGCAGGGGGAAGCAGGCTCCCCGCTGAGCAGAGAGCCCCATACGGGGCTCGATCCCAAGACCCTGGGATCATGACCCGAGCCGAAGGCAGAGCCTTAACCCACTGAGCCACCCAGGCCCCCCTTAAGCCAAAAATATTTTAAAATCTAAATGAAATGGATGAATTTCTGGAAAAATCTAAAATTAGAAAACTTCACCAAAGAAGTAGTAGTAACTCTGGAGAATACTAACAATGGAAGAGTTTTTCAAATTAATCCCTAAAGGTTCAGACAGTTATTATGTGGATGAGTTCTAACATACAATTTTAAAAAATGTTTTTTAACTTTGAAAATTCTTATTTATTTAAGCTCTTCTGGAGTTCATTCTATGAGATTAGCATAATACTGAAACCAAAACTAGGCATGCATGTGCACACACATACACAATCCCACAACCATAGACCAAAATCAATTACAAATATAGATACAGAAAGTTTAAATAAAATATGAGGGATTCAAATCAACTGTGCATTAAGAGAGCTATAAAACATAGCCAAGCTGGGGCGCCTGGGTGGCTCAGTGGGTTAAAGCCTCTGCCTTCGGCTCAGGTCATGATCCCAGGGTCCTGGGATCGAGCCCCACATCGGGCTCTCTGCTCGTCGGGGAGCCTGCTCTCTCTCCTGCCTGCCTCTCCACCTACTTGTGATCTCCGTCTGTCAAATAAATAAATAAATAAAATCTTTAAAAAAAAAACATAGCCAAGCAAAGTTTATCCTGAGAGAGGACTGTTTGCGATTCCGAAGTCTATAAAAATAATGGTAAAATATTATCTCAATTGTTGCCTGAAAGACATCAGGTGAAATTCCGCACATGTTCATGTCAAGAACTCTGTAAAGTTAGGAAAAGATAATTTCCTAAGCACCATAAAAGACGTTCACCAAAAAATACAATAAACATGACACAACACTGAATATCAGAAGCATTCCCATCAAAACCAGGAACAAGACAAGAATGTTTGCTACATCACTACTACAGGTCCACATTTTTCTGAGAAGTTGAAGAGGAAAATTACCAAGCAGGCCCAGGCCAGATGGCCCCAGAAGATGTAAAGTTACTAACAATAAGCTAGAGATAACCAGAAGCCCTACTGGGAGCAAGAGATAACCAGCTGCTTCTACTTCTGTAAACAGGTTTCCCACCACGGGCTCCTCGCACGCACTACTGCTCCCAACTAAGGCAGCACCCCCACCCTTGCTCCCCTGGTTTAAACCCACCTCCCAGCAATCAGCTTAGCCCTTGGAACCTGACTGCCTGCAGTCCCCTATAAAACTCTATAACCCCATTATCTGGGGCCCAAAATTTTGAGCATGAGCTCATCTAGGTCTGCGGGTATAAAATAAATGAGTTCTCCTACTTCTCCAAGTGTCACTTGGTCTCTCCCTGGTCTGATTTTTACTTTTCCACAACGAAGTAAACAATGCAATGAAACAAGAAAAGAATAAGGACTGCTGAACCTTGTCATTATTTGCATAAGATAAGACTTTATCTAGAAAAAACAAAAAAATCAACTGGCAAAATAGATGACTAAATTCAAGACAAACATTCAAAAATCCGTAACTTTCTTATACACCAACAAATTTAGAAAGTGTACGAAAAATAATCCCACAAGAGCTTGTATTGGAAATCTATAAAATATATAGAAACAAAGTAACAAAAAAATATATAACCTATATGAAGACATGAAGAAAACCACCAGATTTTATCCAATATATTCCTGGATAGAAAGACTCACTATTGCAAAGATGTCGATTATTCCCAAAATTAACTTAAAATTTCATTGCAATTCTAATCACAACCCCAATAGGTTTTTCAATGGAACCTGACAATCGTTTCTAAAGTTTATCTAGCAGAACAGATATACAACAAAGAGACAAGAATCCTGAAAAACAAGGCTAGGAGGGGAATCCTGAAAAACAAGGCTCTATCAAAATTCATAACCTTTTATAAAGCTACTGTAATTTCAACAGCTACAGTAATAGATTAATGGAAGAATAAGCTACAAATAGTTTGATTTACTGATAGATATTTGGCATATAATAGAGAGGATTTTGGGGGCACCTGGGTGGCTCAGTGGGTTAAGCCTCTGCCTTCAGCTCAGGTCATGATCTCAGGGTCCTTGTATCAAGTCCCACATCGGGCTCTCCGCTCAGCAGGGAGGCTGCTTCTCCCCTCTCTCTCTGCCTGCCTCTCTGCCTGCTTGTGATATCTCTCTCTCTCTCTCTCTCTCTCTCTCTCTCTCTCGTCAAATAAATAAATAAATAAATACTCTTTAAAAAAAAATAGAGAGGATTTTTAAAGCAGCAGTGATAAAGTGAACTATTCAAAAAATGGTTTCAAGACAACTGGTTATTTTTTTCACAAATACTATTATATCATGGCTTGTTTATAACAGAGAAGATCAGAGAGAAAGCAGAAAACAAGAAAAGTTTTATGTAATGAATACCTAGAGAAGAGAGTCAAGAAGAAAAAGACAATAACTATTGAGAATTACATTGAATTAGCGGAGTTGTGGTGATGAAAACCAGACCACAGTCCCAATAGCCTGAGAGGCAAGTTGGAAGAAAGTGTTTTTTAACTCTGATTCAGTGCAGACTCATAGGCTAACCAAGAACTTAAACTTCATTAAAGCAAAAGTCCATTATAATTTTGGGATTCCTTTGTATGGCTCCATCATAATCTTGGATTTCTACTCTAAGGCAGACGGAGTTCGTGTTTAGTACAAGACTCTATGGTATTACGTGATGTAATTGTTAAATAACCAGTCATTTTGTTAAACTGTTAAATTGTTAAATCTGTTAAATTGCTAAAATAACCAGTCATGGGATGACAGGGTTTCCAATTCCTTAATTATTTAAATTGGTAGATTTCCTAATTGTGGATTACTTATTCACCCAAGTGAGTTCTATCATTTCCCATGACTCTTTATTTCATGATAGGACAATGTCAGCATTCTGGGGGGAGGGAGGGAGATAGCATTAGAAAAAGGTTTTAAATGGATTTTACTGCAATTGTGTACCTTTTACATTTATATGGGTTACAGAGATGTTATGATTGCTTTGAAAAATGGTTTCAACCTCACCAAGTTTCACGGCTTTTAAGCAGAGTGCAATTTATACCTGGTTCACATACATATAACTAGATAACAGAGGAGACAATGATTTATGTGGCAATCGTACTTTGTTCCCCAACACAAGGGTAATGGAAAGTTTACTCCCTGAAGCAGTAATATCTAGGTTTGGGTTTTTGGGTTTTGTTGTTTTTTTTTTTTTTTTAAGGTTTTGTTTTGCTTCTCTTGCTCTGCACTCCACCAGTTAAAAAAAGAAAGAAAGAAAGAGTCCGGGGGTGCCCAGGCGGCACAGTCAGTTCAGCATCTACCCTCAGCTCAGGACACAATCTTAGGGTCCTGGAATTGGGCTGGCATGAGGCTCCCTGCTTGGTGAGGAGTCTGCTTCTCCCTTTCCCTCTTTCCTTCCCCTCTGCCCCTGCTCTCTTTTTAAAAATCTTTTTTTTACTTTTTTTTATATTTTATTTCTTTATGAGAGAGAGAGAGAGTGAGAGAGGGAACACAAGTGGGGGGAGCTGGAGAAGAAGAAGCAGGCTTCCCGCTGGGCAGGGAGCCCAATATGGGGTTTGATCCCAGGACACTGGGATCATAACCAGAGCCGAAGGCAGACATTTAATGACTGTACCCCCCCAGGCACCCTAAAGTCTTAAAAAATATATTTTTAATTGAAAAAAATTAGTCTATGCTCCCGATATACATATACGTCAGTTAGTAAACATATTGATGTACTATTGTCTTAATGCATTATAAACACTGTAAAATATATTAAAATAGAAATTTTTGAGATGAGAGTAAATCAATCTCAATAGAAGGTTCTAGCGCTGTTCCTTGTATCCTCTACACTGTCTTACAACGTATATACCTTATTTGGGAGAACCCTGTCCTGGAGTAGTAAGTTACCAAACCACAGTATATAAAACAATCACCTGGCATGTTTGTTAAAAACGCAGATTCCAAGTACCAATGACAAGAGATTCAGTGAGTCTAAAAGCTGGAGTTTGGGAATCTACATCTCCAGCAGTCACTCCAAGTGGTTCGCAAGTAGGTTGTTTGAGGCCACACCTTGAGAAACACCACAAAAGACAGAGATTCTCCCCACCATACCATCAGCATAGCAACACCAGCTAGAGAGGGAGATAAAATGCTCCATTTTGCACCTACATTATCCATGAACTAGAGTTTTCTTGGAACTATCACTTAAAATATAGTTTCTATCAGAAAATGCATTCCAATTTCTACAGTGCTGCCCTAAGAAGAAATTTTTGGCATTGTCACACATCCCCCCACCCCACATACACACAATTTATTATATAATAGAATTCATCCACTTAAATAAAACTGCTTTTCCTTTAAGATGTAAATTTTTTAAGTATCAAGATTTTTTTTTAAGATTTTATTTATTTATTTGAGAGAAAGAGCAAGCATGAGCAGGGAGGAAGGGTAGAAGGAGAGGAAGATGCAGACTCCTCACTGAGCAAGGAGCCCAATGTGGGGCTCGATCCCAGGACCCTGTGAGATCATGACCTGACCCAAAGGCAGCCACTTAACCGACTAAGCCACCCAAGTGCCCCTAAGTATTGAGTTTTTTAAAGTATAAATACAAACTGCTAAATCCCCTAGCAACGGAAGGTACCCATTCGCATCAATAGTCATACATGAAGCACCTGTACCATACCGGGCACCAAAGGAAGCAGTTTAGTATAATGGAAAGGGCACAGCTTCTGTAAGTGGAACAATCTGGGGCATAATTTCTGAATCTGCTACTTGTTTAATTTGCAACAAGTTACTTAGCCTTTCTAGGTTCCAGTTTCCTTCTCTTAAATGGGTACTATAATGTCTACTGACAAAGCCTCTGAGACCCGAGATATTTGTAATGCACAGTAAATGACCACTATGATAACAACAAACACAATTACCTCTACTTAAGTGGTATCCATTTAAAAACACAAATAGTTGACCCTTTTCCTCATTAAAAATTCAATTCCTATAATTTTCCATGTTCAAAAGTATTGACTACTTAGGCTCTGATGTCAAAGAGTTTGGATTCAAATTTCAGCTCTACCAAGGACTCATCTGGGTTAAGTTACTTAACCACTCCTAAGCCTCTGTTTCTTCCCAGATGACACAGGGATAGTAAGAGTACATATCTAATATAATCTCTATTAAGATAAAAATGAAGGATCTAACTACAGTGCTTAGCCAGTCACTGCCACTTAGGAAGCACTGAGTAGTTTTTCTTCATTAATATCACTTAACCAAGAAATGACTTTCAAGCTATATTTGCTATTGCTAGTGCAAACAAGACTACATGATTTGACTAAGATAACTACACATATCACCTACAACTAAATCTACAAATATTCCTAAATTCTCTCCTAACACTGAGTGGACATTTTATCCTGCTTCAAAACCATCACCTCCCCTTTACCTATAGTTTAAAATCAAAAACCAGGGGCGCCTGGGTGGCTCAGTGGGTTAAAGTCTTTGCCTTCAGCTCAGCTCATGATCTCAGGGTCCTGGGATCAAGCCTCACATCGGGCTCTCTGCTCATCGGGGAGCCTGCTTCCCCCCACTCTCTCTCTGCCTGCCTCTCTGCCTACTTGTGATCTCTCTCTCTCTCTCTCTGTCAAATAAATAAATAAAAATCTTTTTTTAAAAAATCAAAAACCGTGTGATAGAATATGCAAAGGCTTTTCACAATTTTACCAACACTACATTTTTGCTCTTCCTCTTCCTTTACCTCAACCCCTAACCTTCCGTTCCATCCACCCAGCTTCTCACCATTTTCAAAGGAAGTTATATCCTCAAAGTTTAGGGACGGTATTATCTCCCAAGAGATGAGTCACTACATACTACCTTGGCATTTCCTGTACTTCTTCAAAACATCATCAGCCAAGACCTTAAACAAAATCTAATAATCCTTATTAATAGGTGCAGTACCCACCAGGGCAGTCTTCTTAATGATAAAGGAAATATTCTTAAAAAAAAAGGGGGGGGGTAAAGTAAATATTCAAACTCATAAAACTACCGTGGGCTGCACTTGATATCAGATTCACTCAGAGAGATGTGAGACAGAGACAAGCACAGCTGCAGGGTATTTAGAGGCATTTTCCTTTGATGAGAAATCGTGCAGCACCTTATTCAGTTGGCCAGAAGCTATTTTCCCTACCCCTCCTCCACCTCCCTGAAGAAAGCTCAGGTTCAAGGAGATGAATTTCACATTAGACAGGTTATCCTGCAAAAGCAGTATCTCTTGCAACACTCCTACAGCCACTGCTTACAGGATCCCTGCCAGGGATCTGCCAATGTCACAACACTTAGGGAAACCCAAAGATATGGCTTCTTACGAGGTATTTATAGTTCTTCCTGGTCCAAATGCACTTTGCCAGCCAGAAGTCATTTTTATCATAAGCATGTCACCTAACAACGTAGTTGACACTACTTTTATCTAGTTCCCCGGGAAACAAAATAAGAAGGTCATCCAAAGTCAAACTGTCAGGCAAAAATGGAAAAGGGTTTTGATAATTCCTTACCTGAAAGTGTATATCTTAAGAAATGAGCAATTATAGCAGTCTCTCCAGGAAAGGTGGAAAAGGGAAGAAGAGAGAGGAAAAAACTTGAAAAGATAGTTTTCATCAATCTACGTACCATCATCAGCTGCACCATCTGCTAGAAATATGTAGTAGCTTGTGTTTAGATCAAATCTATTCTTAGCCCCAGGAAGGATAATGTTTCTTCTGAAAGAGCACTGCATAACACCATCCGCCAGCCTCCAAGCCAGATCCTCAAGAGCGCCCTACAAACATACACAATGGGTCTTCTCAGCACTTTCCACAGATTTGCTAAAAATAAAGTATGATCCACCTGACCTGCTGGATTTCCCTTCCCTAAGATCCTTTGTGAATGTTTTGTCTGCTGTATTGTTCTTTTCCCTCTTCCTCTCTGAGGAGTACAAGAAACATTTTCTCCTAGTTTGTCTTTATCCCCAACTTGGCAAAAATGTTATTTTTACACTGAATCGGAACCCCGCAAGTCCTCTACCCGGGTTAGAAACTTTGTTAGATGCACTAACCCCATCTGGCCACAGACACAAAATCAAAACACTGAAGAAACAATTAGGAAGTAATACATGAGTGTATTACTTCCTAATTGTATCATGTGTGAAGTCATGTATCATGTATCATGTGTGAAGTCATCAGGCGACGGCTACTGCTCCGTCAGAGCTCATGTGCTCACCAACTGCCATGTGAAAAGAGACACTTCTCTACCAAAAATATCTGTGGCACAGATACCAAGAAGAGGCACAGAAGACAACTGACCAAGGCACTGAACCAGTCCCTGCCCTACACACTTTTCTTTCTCACTGGACAAGAAATACATTCTTTTCTAAGATGTGAAAAAGGGATTTAGGTGACATAGGCAAGAATTCATCTTTTGCTACAGGAGAAACTTGTCTGGTGCTTTTCCAAAGTGTAGAAAAGGGGAGACAGTGGTCAAAGGGGACAAAGTTGCAGTTACATAGGATGAATAAGTCTAGAGATCTAATGTACAGCACGATGACTGTATTTAGTAATACTGTACTATATGCTGGAAATTTGCTAAGTGAGTAAATTTCAGGTGTTCTCACCACAAAAAAAAAGTTAAGTCTGTGAGGACACAACTGTAGTAGTCATTTCACTACGTATATGTATATCAAAACAGAACTCTCAGTTCTCTCTTTTTCTTTCTTAGAGAAAAATAAGATATATACTTTAATATATGATGTTAAATATAAATGATATAATGATATTAATAATAATTTAAACCTATAACTATAATAATACAATTTATTATATTTTTATATATTATTTTTAAAATAAAATAAAGCACAAAAAAGTTTCTCCCAGATTATTATAAGAAAGGAAGCCTGCTGCCAGACACCTTCTCTGGCTCTCTGCTAACTGAGGATAGGGAGCTATCTTGCAGCACAGTTCTGCCACTGTTGGCCACCTAGCCAAAAGGCAGACAAACCAGGTGGAGGGTCCCAGAATTTTCACACCTACCCTGGAGTCCATCACAGGGTGACTTCGCCCCATCAAATGGGAAGGTTGTATGTGTACAGTCTGATCTTCACGAATACACAAATAAGCATCATCACCACCCTGAAAACATTTGCACAGGAGAAAAATTCAAAGGAATGTTTAAATGTTTTAAAAACATTTTGTTTTTAAAAGCATCCTTAATGAAATCAAATGGTATTGGATGCTTTTAAAACATCATTTACAGATTCAGTCTTAAATGATACTATGAATTCCAAGAATTGGCTGTCCAGTTTATAATTTTAAAATAATTTTGCTATAATGAAGAAACAAACAAAGAACAGAAACAGACCCATAAATACAGGGAACAACCCTGATGGTTGCCAGAGGGGAGGTGGGTGAGGGATGGGCAAATGGATGAGAGGCAGTGGGAGATGGAGGCTTCCAGCTGTAGAATGAGTAAGTCATGGGAATAAAAGCTAGAGCACAGGGATACAGTCAATGGTATTATAACAGTGTTGTATGGTAACAGATAGTAGCTATACTTGTGATGTGCATAACATGATGTTTAAAACTGCCCAATCACTCAGTGGGTTAAGCCTCTGCCTTCAACTCAGGTCCTGATCTCAGGGTCCTGGGATCTGGGCCCACATCGGACTCTGCTCAGCAGGGAGCCTGCTTCCCTCTCTCTCTCTGCCTGCCTCTCTGCCTACTTATGATCTCTCTCTGTCAAATAAATAAATAAAATCTTTAAAAAAAAAAACTGCCCAGTCGCTACATTGTACACCTGAAACTAATGTAACATCGTGTGTCAATTATATATTATTTTATTCAAATAAATAGTAAGTTTGTTATAATATAATTTCAATGTAAAAATAGATTAAAATAATATGTTTATATGCCCATAAACTCAAACAGCACTGTCAAAGCTTTCATGTATATTCATCCAAACCTATTTGTAATTATACCCATTTTTTCACCCCAAATAGGAAAATACACAGTTCTGTTACCTTTTTTCACTGAATTTATTATGAAGATTATTTGTAAATAAATATCTGTGCTTACAAATTTTCATGACTATAAATGCACTGCACTACATTGGGTTTGGGGCAGTAACTTTTAAGATGAGGACACTGTAATCAAACACTGCTAATACTGTACACACTCAAGAGATTTACTACTACATATTAAGACCAACTTGTCTGAATTCAAGGAGCAATTTTTTGTCTTATCTACCCTTTAGTCTCCAATATTCCTTAGCTCTAAAAGTTAGAGCTTAAAGTGACTATCAGAGGACAGACTGAATCTTCAAATTACATTTAAATGATGGTTCAAAGAAACAATTTGCACTTTAAATTATTGTGTACAGTTCTGGTTCTTTCACCTATTCTAAACCACTCTCTGTAAACTTTCTAACAAGATCTTTTATATGTTGCAGTTGTCACTAAACTCCTTAAACAAAGCCAAGACTGATAACTTAAAATAAATTTTGCTATTAATCCCAATGATGTTCTAACATATTTTAATTTTTTTTAAAGTTCCACTTTTGAGAACTCCCAAGTTCATAACCTTAACAAACCAATTATTCACTGTTACACATCTTCTATTCAAATCAGAATTAGCCCAACTCAAGAAATTCAGAGTCATGGTGATCTAAACCAGCAATCAACAAACTATGGCACACACACCAGATTCAGTCCGATGCCTGTTCTGGTAGAGCCCACAGGCTAAGAAAGACGTTTACATATCTAAACCATTTATCAAAGAGAAGAATATATCACGATGAGTAAAAATATATGAAATCCAAATTTCGGTGTCCACAAGTGAAGTTTTATTGGAACCCAGCCACACCTATTAATTTATGGATTGTCTTTTGCTGTTTCAGTGCTACCACACAGAGATGAGTATTTAAAACACAAACCATATGCCCACAAATTCTAAAGTAGTTACTATCTGGACCTCTACAGAAAAAGTTCACTGATCTTAATTAAACAAACAATTTAATTTAAACAAACAATGTGCATTTTCTAGACTATCATCTCTGAGGTACACAAACTTTTTTTATTTAAAACAAATTTTGATTTTAACAAAATGGTTGATTTTGAGGCAAAAGGATGATTGGCCAACTGTCATATTAACTCATTGCAGAGAGACTTCTCAAATATTGGAGAGAATGATGGGGAAGGAGAAGTACTCTCAGTTCTCTCTACTCTACAGTGAAGAGTATGAGAAGGTGCTTTTACAACCTTAGGCTACAGGCAATTCTAGAAACCCCAAGTTTGGAGCAGGGAAGCACACATGGAAGAAGTCCCACCAAGTTTCTGAATCAGACAGATCCTCTTTCTCCCATTTATTCCTCTTAAACCAAGCATTTAGAACGCACTCTGTTCAGAAAACAATTGTGTGGATATTGTGGGAAAAGTAAAGATGACTACATTGTTCTTATATTTTAATGGAAGAGACAGTTACAATTTATGTGAATTATGATAAAACACGTTCAGACAAAGTACCACAGAAGCACAAATCATGTAGAGCCAAGAGGTTGAAAAAAAAGTTATCAGAAAAGATTATAATTACATAGGCCTTAGAGAATAAAAAATACTTACACATGAATAAGGTAGAGCTGAGATTAAAGGAAAAGTTTTCTAAAAGGAGGACCTTCCAGGACCAAATACATAGAAACAAAAAAATATGTGAAACTTTTAGGAAACAGGTAATTACATTAGCCAAAAAGATATACATGGTAAGGTTGGAAAATCCAACATGGACTTTGAAGAGTTTTGAAAGCCAAGCTAATAAAAAAAAATATATTTTTTTTTTCCTATAACTACTAAAGGCTCACGAAAGTTTCTGGGGATAGGACTGAGATGATCTCCATGGAAGCTCAGGAAGAAAACAACAGTGACTGTTAAAAGATGCCATGGAATAAAATTGCTAAAAACTAGTGAGAGGCCACTGCGGCAGTCTGGAAATGACAATAAAAGTACAAGCGAAGTCAGAGATAGTGACAATGCAATAAAGAGAATGAAGAAGTGGGTCAAAGGCAGAATCAAAAGTATCTGGAAGATTAAAAGCAATGAACACACTAGCACCCAAATCTTGACTTCTAAACATTATTCCTATAACAGGAAACAGACCTCCCTTGAGAAATGAAAATGCATAACAGCATAAGATGAATGAACATTTTGTTACACCAGAAAACAAAGCCACACCAAAAAACTAATGGGAGACACATCAAAGGGCATTAAAAAAAAAAAAAAGAAAAGAAACAGCTTGAAGGAGCCATATTTGGGTCAATATGAGCATCGAAAAGAAGAATGATGATGATAAACCATAACACAACAGACCAAAGGAATTCATTAGTCCATAGTGTTTCACTAAAAGAGAAGGGCAGATGCCAAGAATGCTCTCCTTTTTAGAAGAATGACAGCTAGTAAATACATTAGAAAATCACCATTTTGCAACCACAAATGTAAAAACTGTTTCAGGAAAGGAACATCAATAGATGCTAAAATAATTTGGTAAAATGTTATTGAGGAACAGAATATTCACCATCAAAGTATCACCTCACAGATGACTTATTAATTAAAAAGAGAAAATATGCCTTCACAATGGAAATATCTAACAGATACAAGTGATGAAACATAGAATTACCAATAATGGAATAATCTGACATTACACACCTCTTGATATGATGCACTGAGATAGAAACAAACCTCTTAGGTAGTATTTGTGCCAAAAATCTGAACCTGAATCTACTGTACAAACTGTGGAACATTCTACAGAATTGGACTAAAAAAAATCTAGAAAATAGGCAGAATAACAGATCAAAGAGATATAACAATTAAAGGTATTGAGTGATAAATGACTGGCTCTTGGGTCAGAATTTGTTTTAAAAAAAATAGCTTTATAGCTGTGAATAAAAGGGAAGAATCTAAGTCACAACCAAATTCCCTAAACACCAAAGAAGATGGTGGCAGCAATGAATGTGAGTCTATAAATTGCCCAGGACAGTATCTGAAAAGAAGCAAGGAATCAATAATGGTAACTGCTTTTTTACTACTATTTTTGATCACCAAGAATGGGGAACACAAGAAACATGAGGAGGGAATATATTAAGTTCAGTTTTACAGATGATGGTTAGTGTTGTCCAGGAACATTCATCAGAACAAGATCAACTGGCCACTGGAAATTCCAATCTGAAGTACAACAGAGGCCAGAACTGGAACATTCTGGAACTGAACATTAAGAAATTATGTACAGGGGCACCTGGGTGGCTCAGTGGGTTAAGCCACTGCCTTCGGCTCGGGTCATGATCTCAGGGTCCTGGGATCGAGCCCCGCATCAGGCTCTCTGCTCAGTGTGGAGCCTGCTTCCCCCTCTCTCTCTGCCTGCCTCTCTGCCTGCCTCTCTGCCTACTTGTGATCTATCTGTCAAATAAATATAAAAAAAAAATCTTAAAAAAAAAAAAAAGAAATTATGTACAGAGCAAGATGACACTGGGCAGGAGAAGGAAGGCAAAAGAAGCTAATATACAGTATTATATATTGGATCTTGGTTAAGAAATTTTTTTAAAAAACAGCTATAAAGGACTTTATGGGGACAACTGAGGTATTTGGAATATAGACTATATTGCATATAATTCTTATATTATTGTTAAGTTTTCTCAATGTGATCAAGATATGGTAATTACAGGAGCACATCCTTGTTCTTAGGAGATACTTGATAAAAATTCTAAAGATAAAATGTCATGATATATCTATAACTTAACTTTCAAATAGTTGGGGAAAAATATATCAAGAACATGCAGTATTCTTGATATACTTTATTACATTTAATAAAGTATCTGAGATACGGAATATGTATATACTTTGAAATGCAGTTAAAATTCAGATATTAGCAAGTCATTGTTAGCAAAAATATGGAAAATTATACTCCTCATCAATTTTAATGGTGAAGCCTAATACCAAAACAATTGTTATCATTAATTTACAAGTAAAATTGAAAAAGGTAACATTTAGCTAATATTCATAGCATCAGATACCTTCAGTATTTAAATTTATATTAGGTACTGAAAAGAAACAGCAGATCATAAAAATATCCTAAAATTTTCTAAATAGCCAAAAATAGAAATAACCACTTTAAAAATATTTTCTGAGGATGATTTATTTTGCTCAATTTAGGCAAACAGGTGTACAGATGATTTTAATCATTAAGTAAGATTGCTCTGTAAATCAACGGCACCTGCATAATTAAGTCTTTTTTATAAACATTTTTTGATGAGTACTATACTGGAAACATAAGATTTCTAAGTAAGATAAATATATCTTGAATTAAAGACAAATGCTTTTGTGCCATCTATGCCTACAACTTAGAAAAGAAACAACTGGTCTACCTATGGGCTCCTCATCACCACGCCCAGGGGAGCAGTAGTGTCTTTTCCTCTCACTGACAGATTTTATGTGACCAGAGAAAGAATAATGTGAGTATACTACTGCATAAAGTTTGAGTCTAAAGTGACTGCCATGTTTTTTAGTTAAGGGACTGGAGCACATATCTATTTATTTATTTGACAGAGAGAGAGGGAGAGAGAGTAAGCAAGCACAGGCAGACAGAGTGGCAAGCAGAGGCAGAGAGAGAAGCAGGCTCCCTGCTGAGCAAGGAGCCCAATGTGGGACTCGATCCCAGGACACTGGGATCATGACCTGAGCCGAAGGCAGCCGCTTTACCAACTGAACCACCCAGGCGTCCCAGGAGCACATATCTAAATGAGCACTGTATGTTAACAGATGAAGCTAGACACTTATTCCAACAAGACCACCATTGTTCATCAATCCTTGAGGGACCCATCTTCAGAATTTCCAGCATAACCAGTTCTATCCCATTCACACAACAAGCACTACCACCTTCTTTTCTTATTGTTGTGTAGTTCCATTTTATTTTTAATCCAATCTCATCATCCACCTTAGGTGCCAAACCTGATTCATTTTGGCCAGAACTACAAATATCCAAAAGAATATGCTATATAGGTCTGATGACAATTACAAAGGGAAATGGGAAAAATGTTTGGGAACTATTGTAATATCATTTAGTCAAGTGTAAAATTTCCCCACAAACAACTTCAAAGAAGAAAGAGTTGTAATTTCTTATATGTTATTTTTAAAAGCATATGACATATCCTGGGGTGCCTGGGTGGCTCAGACGTTTAAGCACTGGACACTTGATTTCAGCTCAGTCATGATCTCGGGGTCATGAGATCAAGCCCTGCATCGGGCTCTGCACTGGGCATGCAGCTACTTAAGATTCTCTCTCTCCCTATCCCATTGTCCCTCCCCCCTCTAAAAAAATAATAAAAAATAAAAGCATATGACATATCTTATCTCTCCTAAGTTTAAGGTATACATTTTGCTTAATGAAAGAGAACAATGGGTGCATTCAAGGACAGTAAAATATCTAGGTCATATGCAGACACATAGAGTAAAATATCTTGGCGTAATTTTTTACCCCTGGCTTCCTGCAAAACTTCCAAGCAGCCTACAAGGACCAATATGATCAGAGTGCACTTTTAGGGAAAACATTATTTCTTCTATTACAGAATCTCAGCATTCCTTTCTTTTTTTGAAATAGATTTCCTAAAGAAGTGATGTTAAGTTTAAAACCTGACAGGAAAGACCCTGTTGCCTTTGCTAACGTAGAAATAAGAGGCTTTCTCCATTTGTAGTCATCCCCGACCTCCCGGCCAACTCTGCTTTGAACAGGACTCACACGTGTCCTGACCCACACTTTCCGGCCTTCCCTCAGGGAGATCAGGATGCCGCGGCAGCACTCTGCTCTTCCACACTGTGGCACAAGGCTGCCATCTACAGAACTATTCCATCCATCCAGCACTACCAGGGGAGAGTGAGAATCAGCTCAAAACAAATGCTGCCGGGCACCTGGGTGGCTCAGTGGGTTAAAGCCTCTGCCTTCAGCTCAGGTCAAGATCCCAGGGTCCTGAAATTGAGCCCTGCATCAGGCTCTCTGCTCGACAGGGAGCCTGCTTCCTCCTCTCTCTCTGCTTCCTCCTCTCTCTCTGCCTGCCTCTCTGCCTTGTGATCTCCGTCTGTCAAATAAATGAATAAAATCTTTAAAACAAGAAAAACACAAATGCTGCCTTCCCTAGATCTGACAAAGGAGCCTCCAGTGAAGAATGTATTTATGCCTGGATACACCAGGTGTCATTCTCTGGGATATGTACCAATGACTACCAAAATGGAGACACTGAGGCAGCAACCCACGCTGTGGTTGCTAGCCATTGGAGAAAACAATGAGTGTTGGGAAAGCATCACAAGTAATGTAAGACTTTAATGCAGAGCAACTTTTCTTAACTGCACTTCCTGCTTTTATCACAGAGATAGAGAGAAAGATACATGGGCAAGTCCATCGGCTATAGAGCAATTTTCCGAACTCTCCATAGGATGGCCTGTTCTTAGAGCTATGTAATTGCACAACTGTTAAAAACATGATATACCTAAAAAAGTGTTTAAGTCAGCATCTCCTCTAAGTTAGTGTGTCCTGCCCTCCCCCACCCCCTCCCCATTTTAAGTATGATCATTTGACCATGGAACAAACAAGTACACCGCCATTGATTAGCCTCCCTCTTTTGTTACCACTTATGTAAGTAAGGGATACAAACCATCCATCTGTCATGAGAAAATGCAAAGGATAAATAGCCTTTACTGGGCCCACTCATTTCAACCACCACTGATTGGTCATCTCGTGTGAAGGACAAGAAGAAACAGGCGTGCTCCTTCTCTGGGTCACAGTTCACAGGACTCCTAACACAGAACTTCTTGTTCCCACAATCTGAAGCACTGAACTAGAAAAATGACAGGGAGAAAGAGTCTTAATTACCAACAAGGCAGTTCATTTCACCATGATAAAAGAGCCACTACTTGAAGCACAAATTTTCACAAGAGTATCTTTTCATAATAGAGATTCAAAGGAGGAGACAAAAGACACATCCCATATTAGAAATGATCAGAGCAGTAGTTAGGTTGTGAACTTTTAAACTTCATTAATTTTAATTAAAATCTGGAAGACACAACATTAGTTGGACTATAATGTGCATGAATATTAAAAGGACTTTAATACACAAAATATTTCACATTAATTAAGTTCTGGAGCAAAGTTTTTAGCAAATTTTGAAAAACATCTTAAAGAATATTTAGGTCCACACTGACTCTTGCCTAAAGTGTACCCTTGAGTTTTTAGAATGCACTTCTAAAAAGCAAACAAATTCTTAGCAAGTTTTTATATTTAGGTCCTGGACTCTGCTTCTAGACTTCAGGTTCAAATTGAATATTAAAATAATATTGGAAAAAATGGTTACTCCTATATACACCACTACTCCAAATAATAGTAATAACAATTAAGTGGAGAGGAAACAGGAACAATCTACAATGACTTAATTCAGAGCTTCTTGTTATAGCAAAAAAGAGGAATATTATCAAAAAATGTCAGCTCTACAATTTGACAAGAGCAAATGTGTAGTCATCTTGTTGGAAGGTGCTGTGAGGGTATATTTCAGAAGAGTTATTTTTTTCTTTTATTTTTTTCAGTGTTCCAAGATTCATTGTTTATGGATCACACCCAGTGCACCATGCAACACATGCCCTCCTTAATACCCATCACCAGACTAACCCATCCCCCCTCCCTTCCAAAACTCTGTTTGTTTCTCAGAGTCCATAGTCTCTCATGGTTCATCTCCCCCTCCGATTTACCCCAATTCACTTTTCCTTTCCTTCTCATAATGTCCTCCATGTTATTCCTTATGCTCCACAAGTAAGTGAAATCATATGATAATTTACTTTCTCTGCTTGACTTATTTCACTCAGCATAATGTTCTCCAGTCCCATCCATGTTGATAAAAAAGTTGGATATTCATCCTTTCTGTTGGAGGCATAATACTCCATTGTATATATGAGCCATATCTTCTTTACCCATTTGTCTGTTGAAGGGCATCTTGGCTCTTTCCACAGTATGGCAACTGTGGCCATTGCTGCTATGAACACTGGGGTACAGATGGCCCTTCTTTTCACTACATCTGGGTCTTTGGGGTAAGTATCCAGCAGTGCAATCACAGGGTCATAGGGAAGCTCTATTTTTAATTTCTTAAGGAATCTCCACACTGTTTTCCAAAGTGGCTGCACCAACTTGCATTCCCACCAACAGTGTAAGGGGGTTCCCCTTTCTCCACATCCTCTCCAACAACTTGTTGTTTCCTGTCCTGATCATTTTGGCCATTCTCACTGGTGTAAGGTGGTATCTCAGTGAGATTTTGATTTGAATTTCCCTGATGGTTAATGATGATAAACATTTTTTCATGTGTCTGTTAGCCATTTGTATGTCTTCTTTGGAGCAGTGTTTGTTCATGTCTTCTGCCCATTTTTCGACGTGATTATCTGTTTTTTAGGTGTTGAGTTTGAGGAGTTCTTTATAGATCTTGGATATCAGCCCTTTGTCTATAGTGTCATTTGCAAATATCTTCTCCCATTCCATGGGTTAAACACTACATAACTAGATCAAATGGGAACTGTATCAAAAAACTTCTCATTTCTTCTATTCTACCAATACTTCTGGCCACCAAATGTGTGCCGGGTTTTCCCACATTAACCAATTCTGCAATTCTCTGTGGACACCAATCGCATGTCCCACATTGCAATTCCATTCTGACACAATCTACCTGAAGTTAGTGTCCAATCCTACAAGTTAGGGACTCAGTCCCACAAGACTGCTCACTTCAGAGGCCAATCACAAGTTCTAGGTTCCCACTGGAGAGGACTGGAGGTTCCCATGACGCTCTCCTCGAGTTTGATAATGTACTAAGATAGCTCACAGAACTCAGGAACACAGCTTTCCTACTAGATTACCAGTGTGATATTTCTTTTTTAAGATTTTATTTATTTATTTAGAAACAGAGTGAAAGAAAGAGAGAGCACACATAAGCAGGGAAAGGGGCTGAGGGAAAGAGAGAGAATCTCAAGCAGGCTGCTTGCTGAGTACAGTGCCCATGTGGGGCTGGATCTCACAATCCTGAGATCATGACCTGCACCAGAATCAAGGATCTGACACTTAACCAAGTGAGCCACCCAGGTGCACCAAGTGTATTATTATAGGATGCAACCCCAGGAAGAGTCAGATGGAAGAGGCACATAGGGCAAGGTATGTGGAAAGGGGTATGGGGCTTCCACACCCTCTCTAAGGCACCACCCTCACAGCACTTCCTTGTGTTCAGCAACTTGGGAGCTCTCTGATACCCCATACTTTTGGGATTTTTATACAGGCTTCATCATGGAAGCATGATGAATTGTTGACTCAATTTTCAGCCCCCCTCTCAACTCTGGAAAGTAAGGAGTGGGGTAGAAAGGCATGGGTTGGTCTTTCTGGAGACCTGCCCCCATCCAGGAGCCTACCCAGAGTTACCTCATTAGAACAAAAGGTATCCCTATCACTCAGCAAATTACAAGGGATTTAGGAGCTCTGTATCAGGAACTGGGGTCAGCGGCCAAATATTAGCAGGAAACAGAGCAGAGACCTATATATATATACATATATATATATGTATATATATATATATATTTATTATTATTTCACAGGAACTTAAAGAAAAGTCATAGAGTGGGAAGAACAAGCCACCACGAAACTTGGATTTTGATCTCTGCTCTCCCCTTTAATCCATCACATTTGCTAAAGAACTTACTGTCTGTCTCTCTTGCATACCTTCAACTACACAACAGAGACTGAACCCTGAGGTCTCTTCTAGCTCTACAAATGCTATAATCTCATGACTCTGAATAAACCTTTCTATAATCAAGATTACAAACCTGGTGCAGAGATACTATGACAGCTCCAAGAGCAAGCAAATGCCTTTTATGTGAATATATGGAAAGATAATTCTATCAGTAGATTCCTACCAGGAAGCTCAGGCCCAAAATGGCCATTTACTTCCCTAAAGCAGCTTTGAAACTAAACATTAAGACTAAGTAAACTGAGGGGTGCCTGGCCAGCTCAGTCAGTGGAGTGTGCAGTGCAACTCTTGTCTCAGGGTTGTAAGTTCAACACCCACATTGGGTGTGGAGATTACTTAAAAATAAAATATTAAAAAAAAAAAAGGCTAGGTAAACAGAACTAGTGCAAATTAAAAATCTAATTGTATGGTCAAAAGTGTAACATTCATAATAATGTAGTCAAATTAAATCATCATATACTGCAAAATGTAAAAGGAAAACAAAGTGAGACATTACATAGGAGCACAAGTGCTGTACTTAGTCTTCCCTACAAGAACAAAGAGCTATAAAAAGATTAAAAAAGAGAAGGAAAAGAAAAAAGGAACTAATATTTACAGAATTTCTATTAAGTGCAAAGCAGTTATAAATCTTACATTCATTACTTTAATTCTCATAATGATACTAAGAGCTAGATATTATGATTTCTCATTTTTTAGGTGAAGAAACTGAGCCCTTGAGAATTAAGTAACTTGTCCAAAGTCACACATAAAGTAGACAAGTCAGGAATCAGACCCAAGTTTGTTCTTTCAACTGTAATCATTTTCATGATTACATGAAATTTTTCATTTAATGGACTTCTGAATTAATAAGTCTAACTCAGAATTTCTTTCAGTGAAACTTTCCTAATGTTTTCCATATGCATTACCCTTTACCAGATATGTTTTTTTCAGTCATCATTCTTCTGAACCAGAGGGCCTGAATGGAATTCTACCTGATGAGTTTGCAAAGAGTTTCTGTAGTTCAGCATAGAGAATCCCCCAGTACTCATTGGCCTTCATGAAATTGGATCTAAGAGTTACATCACTATTTCAAGATTCTCCTCCAAATCCTGTCTAAATTTAGCCCAAGCTTTAATCTTCCTCTCCACATATGCTATTTGGCAGTATAGACTGAGTGATACCAGATCCACACCTCGAACATGCAGGGTTTTGCAGTGTCTTTATTCTGACCTCTAAGTCATAATGTTGCCATGAAGATTTCCTGCAGATTTCCTGCAGAAGTCCCAAAAAACTTGTTACCACAACCTGGTACAGCTACTTCTCTCTACACTTCACCAACCAAGAACCACAGTCCCTAACAACACCATTATTACAGATTGCATTTATTGAAACCATAAGAATGTCACTTACTGATTTGGTTATATGGGAGACCGGAGGTAATGTCGACAAAGGGGCTACTGTAGCTTCGGGTGTGGTAAACGGCAGTGCATTTGGTTGTGAAATTACAGGACCAGGAATCTTCACCCAGTAGATTTTATACTTCTCAACAACTGTGACTCTGAAATGCAATACTAATGAGATCAAACAGAACCCTGATTGTGGCCCATCATAATCAAATTGAAAAAAAAAAAAATAGGGAAATAAAAAAGGAATAATGTAGGGACACCCAACTTAATACTACCTAATAGTACTACTACTTTTGTGCGAAACTCTTAATGACTCTTCCACCTCATCACTAAGTGAACTTTTACTTCCCTTGTTTTCTTGCTCACTCTCGAGCTTTCTTTTCTTCTCTTCTCCTCTCTTCCTTGTCTGCTCTTTGGGCATGCTGACCGCAGTCCTAAATGCCAGATCTAAGAACTAACCTGCAGTTTTCTACTCCCTGACATATAAAGAACATACTACTGTAACTACCTATTTCAGAGTGCACTATTCAAATTATTCCACAGGGCAGGTGTAGCAGGGAGCTACAGGAAGAATGCTAGCAACCATCAGCTCTTAGTAGTGTCACATTCCACACAACAGACAGGTACAAAGCTGTGTTACTGTGTGCTGGGACCTGTGTACAAAGTAGAAAAAAAAATAGAGACATGC
This sequence comes from Taxidea taxus jeffersonii, assembly GCA_003697995.1. Lineage (NCBI taxonomy): Eukaryota > Metazoa > Chordata > Mammalia > Carnivora > Mustelidae > Taxidea > Taxidea taxus. Next base: position 26,276 of record RCUC01085532.1, read on the forward strand.
CAGGAGTAATTCTCCTTAAAATATATGTCTCTAACACAACTAAGGAATCATTACACTGCTTTATGACATTCCACTTCCCCTTGCAGATAGAAGGGGGAAGGACTTCTGATTCTACTGAATTTCATTATTCTGAGGGCATACACCATCTTACTTTTCTGACAATCTATTCTGCAAGTTGTAACACTAAAAAAAGTCACCCAAACTTCAGGATTTTTTTTCTCATATTCTCATATTAAGACAAGAGCAAATCAAAAAAATGTAATAGTCTGTACACCATGCATAGACTCAAGCAGTAATTGATGCCTCTTAGTGTGAAAGCACTGCAATACTTCACTCCTTCAACAAATGTCTATTAAGTATCTATTAGGTGCCAGATCCTGTGCTGGGGGGGGGGGGGACAAGCAAAAAAGCAAAAGACTAACTGTCTCCTTAAGATGGTGTCATTACTACAGCAAACCTCTCCTGTACAGGTAAATGACCAAAAGGTATAAAAAAATGATACAGACCGTTACTGTTTCAATTTTACTAGTTACAGAGTTGTAAGCCCTCCTACTCACAGAAACTTTACATGATTCGGAGCATTGCTCGGAGCATTCCAGTAGACTTTAATTTTTGTTTTCTTGGATGAACTTGTGTGACTCACAGCATATCCCTGAAGTAAAATGGAAAAGAACGACCACTCAGTCACTCAGTATTTGAGCATGGCTGGAACTACTATCATTTTGCAAAGTAATCTATCACTGCGTGATGCTGACACCCTGGTAAAGACAGTTTCATTCAGAACAGGGACTTCAGGAGCTCAAAAAATACATGTCGGCTAGCGGACACCAGATTGGCAGCCAGCTCTGTGAATAAATTAGAGTCAATGGAAATTTAAGAACTGCAAAGGGTTATGAACAGTGGGTATGCTAATGCTATAGAGAGCCTGCTCCTTATTTCATTTATAATATAAATGTATATTCCTTCCATTAATAGATACAAAGAGAATGCAGAAAAGTCATCAAAGGAAAAAATTCCTGCCTCCACATGCATACATTATATTTTAGGGATACTTTTCCCTTGAACAATCTCATTTCCTACTTCCATTCACCCTGCAAATTCCTACTCATTCTTTGACGACGGATGTGGAGACTACCTCCTCCCAAGGAGCTCTCTCTCAATTTCCTGCAGCCTGTGTGTGACTTTCCCTGCTATGCTTCCTACCCATCCTGTGTATTTCTAATCTAAGTCTAGTTATGTGTTCTCCTTGTGTATCTGTCCTATACCCTTACATTCTACTTTTGTATCATACACCCTATGTTCATATGTTCTCCCTGTGTGTAATGCTCTGAGCTCTTCAAAGAACAAGAATAAGTCTTGCTCATCACCATATCTCTTTGCACCAGAACAGTTCCTAGCATAATAAATGTTTATTAAATGAAGGAATGAATGACAAAAATTAGACCTCTGTCCCACTCTAGAATCCTATCTTCAATACTAACACCCTTTATAACCAATATAATAAGAGTCAATACTACATAAAATATCAAAACTCTTCAAGCTGAAGCCTTTTCTAGGATGCTGATGTGTAAAAATATATTGCAAATAGGAAAATGAGAGAGAAAGCTTGATCAGTGTGAATCTGTTTAGATGCCTGCAACACATGGGTAATGTCATTGTGTGTCTTACAACCACCACGCTGCAGTGAAAAGAACCATGGGAAACCAACAGATTTCAAACATAACACAAACCTGTACATCTTCACAGGTCAGAAGCTGTGACACTTGACTGTCAATCAATGTGAAGGAGCCAATAGGAGGGCCACTCAAATCCTCAGCTGCCCGTGCTTCCAAGAGAAAGCCTCTAAATGGTTGCCCTGACAAGGTAACTGAGAAACAAACAGAAAGATAGTCTTAGCAACATCTCCCCAAGGAAACTGTTCAGAGGAGGCACTCACAGTTTGAATCTGGCATACACATACAAAACTGCACCAGGTAAGAAAATGGTAGGAACTATCCTGCAGACAAAGAAGTTCTCAACTGTGTTCCACTGGACATTCACTCCGTGAGATGTCAATAGCCATTCCAAAGCGGGGAAGAAAGGTAGGTGACGGTCAGGGAGCGGTCCACGGGGCCAAATTGGTCTGAAAAATGCTGACTGAAAGTAAATACCTGTCTCTTTACTGAAAACCTCCAAAGCCTTTCACATTCTACGTTCAAGACAAAACTCTCCAAAGTACATGATATATAATACATAGAAGTTTCCAAACTTATTTTTCCATACACTATTTTTGTCAGAGTTTGTTAACATTTTGCATTTCTAGAATTGCAGAAAATAGTTTGTAAAACACTATTATAGACACACCTTTAACAGTCAGCCTACATTTCACCAGAATAATCAGAAAAATGCAAGCATTTACACTGTACCGAGAAGAATAAGGGTTTTATTACACCTTAAGCCAGACAAAAGAAAATTTATTTTCCTCTTCTTCTGAGTTAATAGCACTGTTAAAAAAGATCTACTAACTAATGATAAAAACGTACTTAAAAACTTCTCTGACTGGGGAGGAGATATACCACTTAAATAATATAGTCATCGGTAGTAGTTAAATGCAAAATGAGATGTATGAGACGGTGGTATCTTATAGAAAACAGGTGAACAGATTTAAACGAATACTGTATAAATCCCTCAGTAATATGGATTTAATTTACAGGAAAAGAGTGAAACTCAAACCGCAAATAGTTCATCCCAGCACAGTACCTTCAACCTGATCTCCTGGTCTGAACATCACTTGACTCACTGAAATGTTGTGAACAGGATCGGTGCGTGCTACATGGCCATGTTCAGGAACCATTCCATGGCATGACCTTCCTACTTTTCCACCAGGATAATTAGCCACAGAACTAATGAGCAGCACAAGTGTGAAGGTACCAAAGGTAAATCCAAGAACTGCCATCTCAAAAAGAAGATTAAAAGCACATTATTTTCATACATAATTAAAATATAAAGCTTTCATACCACTGAATAGTAAATCTAGATGGCTGCTTGCTTTCAACAGACAGCTAACCATATTTTCAGAAATATGTAAAAAAAGAATATGATATGTCAAGTTTGACCTGAATTTGCATCTCGGCTTTACCAATGACCAGTTATGAGACCTTAATCAAATCACTTTTATGCCTCCACTTACTTACCTAAAAAATTAGGAAACTAACACCCTCCTCTCAAGTTGATTTAATAAAATGAAGATACAACAAAATAAAATAAAGACACAACCCAAAATCTGACAAAGATAATTAATGTTAGCTTTGGTTAGCATGATTTGTAAATAATAAACCAGTCCACTAAAAGCAAAAGGTTCTATCCTACTTTATCCTAGGAAGCTTGAAGAATAAGTAAGAAATGTTTCTTCAGATTTAAATACCGTCACCTAAACAGGTCTCTGATATGACTTCTCCCAATTTCCCATTAAATTAATCATGACAGGGTGGATGATTTAATTTGCAATACTGAAAACTGAGGATAACACAGAACCAATTGCAAGAAACAATATTTCTATTACCCACAGCCCAGGTACTTCTGAATTAAGAAACACCATTGTCAGTCCAAGCAATATTCTTCTCAGCCTCTTACCATCTACCTAAACAGAAAACCAGCTACTTAATGTCAGTCCCACCCTCTTGTGGCCTACAGCAATCACTTCACTTGGTTCGTATATTCAGAACCTGCAAATCACTGCATATAACAAGGCTAGAGAAAGATGGCGGGGACATGTTACATAGAAGTAAAGAAAAATCAACTGTGGAGAGGCTGCAAATGAGCAGAACCCAAGAAGCAGTTCATTCTCCTCCACAGAGATGAAACTAGGTAATAAAAGCACCTTTATAATCACTAGAGTAAATTACTCTTTCCTGGTCATGTAAATTACAAACCCCCCCCCATACTGAAAGAGCACTAAACTACACGAATTCCTGCTAGACACCAGAAATTATGGCGGGGCCTACACATTTCTACCAGCCCTGCACTTTCCACCAGTAGCTATCAAGCAGATAGCATAGCGTCCAATGGTACCACATACTCATATCTTTTCTCAAACATCAAATCTAGGTAGAGTTTTTCCCATTTAAGGATGAGCAAAAAGAACAAATAAACAAATCAAGAGCATCTGAAAAAAAAATGTATAACATAAGAGAAGCACAAAATTTCTCTAGAGTCATAAGAAAAGGGTAAATTTGGAAATGGTTAATTACTATAGGAAACAATATTTCAGAATTAACTGTCTTAAACATATACAGTAATCTATATCATTTCTCAATGAAACTGGGAGAAAAAAGAAAAGAAGTACTAAAGAATGGAGCAGTATGAGAATTTTTCTATTCAAAGATGGCTTTCGTATGCTTTTGTCAAGGGCAGACCTGCTGTGAGGACCAAGCAAGATCTGCTGGAGAGAATCAAGGTCACAGTTTTAACCAAGTGAACTTAGCCAAATTATCAAGAAGACTAAATGCAGTAATGCGCCACTTGACTAAAGGATGGTATAGGGGAAGAGTCAGCACAGTTTAGCAAATATTTACTTGGCACTAACTTCCTGTCCGGTGAAAGTAGAAAACAGACATGATTTCCAGTCTCTGCTATGCACTGTGTAACTGAATGACGTCAATCCAGTTACTTAATCTCTGTCTCAGTGTCTCATTTGTGAAATATAATAGATTAACCAGAATAAATTCAGGATCATCTTCAGGCCTAACATTATGATTTTAAGAAAGTCAAGGGGGGGGGTGGGGGGGGGGCCTGGATGGCTCAGTCAGTTAAGGGTCTGCTTTTGGCTCAGGTCATGATCTCAGGGTCCTGGGATAGAGCCCTGCCTCTCTGCTCTGCAGGGAGTGGCTTCTCCCTCTCCCTCTGTGATCTCTCTCACTCTCACTTTCTCCCAAATAAATAACACCTTTTTAAAAAATAAATAACAGGGGCGCCTGGGTGGCTCAGTGGGTTAAAGCCTCTGCCTTCGGCTCAGGTCATGATCCCAGGGTCCTGGGATAGAGCGCCACATCGGGCTCTCTGCTCAACGGGGAGCCTGCTTCTCCCTCTCTCTGCCTGCCTCTCTGCCTACTTGTGATCTCTCTCTCTCTGTGTCAAGGAAATAAATAAAATCTTTAAAAAATAAATAAATAATAAAAATTTTAAAATTAAAAAAGAAAGAGCCAAGTAGGAAAGGATATCGGGAATGATCAAAGCAAGAAGTGTAAACCAGGAAAGGGAAGTGACCAAGGCTCACCACCTGTCAATCATTAGGAAAATGTAACAAACAAGTGAGGGAGGCAAGTAAACTAACAATTTCTCTGTCCTTGGTCAGATGCTGACCCTTTAGGGCGAAGCTCTATTTGCATTACAATGGTTACTGATGATTTTCCAGTTAATGATTTAAGAAATAGCCTTCTTTCAAATACTTTCATTAGCCAACCTATGCCAACTGACTGCACAGTTATGAAAGAGAATAAGGAGTTATTCATGAGACATTTAAGTGAAAATTATGTAATGTGAATAATGAACTGTATTATATTCATTTATGAGGTCTTCAAGCACTGAAAAACTCGCACCAATTTTGTATGATTCTTTAAAGTTTTTATATTCACATTCAACGGTGGATTCAATGGTGGGTACAATATAGAAAATAAAAGTATCATAATTTGCATTTTTTGTCATCCCAGGACAAAGACAGACTGATTAGTTTAAAAAATTAAAAGAGAAGCTATTCTGATTCTCTAAATTATTCCCAAACCTGGTATTTACATAGTTTTCCTTCCTGCCAGAAAAATAGGCATTTAGTAATAAAGGATGGTAACTTATAGCTTATACCACGTTCTACGTACATCCCACACAAAGATAAAACTTCAAAACAAATGTACTCTTTATTATTTAAATACCAAATTCTTGCACTTGTATGAATATTTAATTAGTACTGTGATTGTGGACCACAGAGGTAAGTGATATGAATCAAGACAATTTATTTAATTAAAGCAAAGATAAAATTCAAATAAAACAAGAAGAATCCAATTGGAAAACATTTAGGTTAAGAAATTCATTAGAATAAAGAGTCTGTGTTAAGAATTTTTTTTTAAAAATTAGTAATTTAATGTCTTTTTATTGTGTCAATCCAAGAACATGTAAGGAAAAGAAGAAATGGAGGAAAGCACATCTTTTAAAAACATGTCAGATGATGAAGCTAGCAAATAACTAATTAAGTCTAGTTATACTGCAATCAAGCTCTAGCTCTCATTGTTAGTCATTCATTTTAAATTAAGGCATCAAAAGGTTCAAAAGTTAACATGCACACAAAAATTGCAGGAACTCAGCCCAGTAACACTCAATCTATATTACCAAGATATGAGTATAAGCACACAGTGAGAGTCTTAACCAAAGCACAGCTATGAGGTAACAAGATTTTCTTAATTATGGGGAATGAGTTGTTTAAAAACAAAACAAAACAAAAACTTAAAACTTAACCAGAAGGGCTCACTATAAAATATTTAAATAATTTAGAAAAGGTTGGCTTGAGGTTTATTTGGTTTTTGGGTTTTTGTTTTTGTTTTTGCTAAATGCAGTGAATTTATGTAATTTTTTACCATACTTGGGTAAGAAAAATAAGAAATATTTTTACATTATGACTCAACAAACATTTCAAGAGTCATTACCACCTTTACCACTTGGGATAAATTCCTACATTTTCTATTCCTTCTTTTTTTTTTTTAATGTTGATTTTATCTATCCTACTGAATCATTATTGTACAATCTATCAATGGGTCTTAACCTGCAGTTTGAAGAATGCTACTTTAGAGCATATATAGACCATTAAGCTTTAGCCTTGAATCAAGCTCTAAATTAGGAGTATTGAGAATTTCAGTAGGAGAGTTCTCAGATCCAAAGAAAAATAAGCCAAGCAACAGGGAGGATTTTGGAGATGGGAGATGGATTTATTCCATAAAAATGTCTTATTCTCTCTTATTCCATTTGTGAACATAAACAGAAACTATATATACATATATATGTATATATATATGGCTGATAAATAAGCATTCTCACAGTGACCTTCAGCATGAGAAAAAAAAAACTTTTTAATTAATCACAACAAAAACACGGCAATCCCTGAAACATCTAAGCACTCCTTTCAGAATTTCCATCAACTGCATTCCACAGTGTTCAAAGAAAATAACTTCTTACTCAGTATAGTTTTCATTTTATTTTATTACTAGAATTACAACGGCATTATTTTCTTTTCCTTTGTTATAAGTGTAAAATATTTCAATTAATTTTTAAGTTAAACATGCTTTCACTTTTAGGATTTGGGCCTAGGAACAGAACCACCATTTATAATATTGCTTCTCTTGGAAAATGGAATCGAAATTCCAAGCTGAATTGGAAATTAATTTGGGACTCAGCACACTTGTAACATCAGCATTTCATGTAGAGTCTAGGGTAAACCAGATAGGCCTATGACCAAAAACCTAGAGGGACTAGGGCTAGAGGTGGAAAGAGGTAGAAACAGAGTGGCAGAGTAAGGTGGAAAAGAATTTTAGAAAAACAGGTCAAATCATAAGAAGGATAAGGAGACTGATTAAGTCAAAACAGTTAAAACTAGGCACAACAGATACACAGAAAGCAATGAAATTTCTAAGACATAAAGAAAAGGATTACATTTCTATTACACAGGAGGGAAAAAAAGAGGACATAGCATGAAGAAAAAGAAAAAGAAACAAATATTAATGAGAACCTGGAAGATACTACATCTAATATAACCCTTACAATATGAAGGATAGTATCTTCATTTTAGAGATGAAGAAATGGAGGCCAGAGAATGCACCCTAAATCATATATACTTTTAGGATTAGAACCTCAATCTAAGAACAATGTCCATGATCTCTCTTCACTTTGCATCACTGTTCCCTCCTTGCAGAGAGAAGGATGTAGAAAGTAAACAAATCCTGCAAGGATCCAAATTTCACAATAAACATTGTGAGTGGGAACACTGTGACAAAGCATTGTGTCATTGTGAAATCTAAATAAGCCTAATTCAGAATGTTGAGGGACACCTGGCTGACTCAGTCAGTACAGCATAGGATTCTTGACTTCAGGGTCATGAATTCAAGCCCCACGTTGGGCACAGAAATTACTTTAGAAAAAAACTACAAATGTTTTGATGCACCTGGCTGGCTCAGTCAACGGAGCATACAACTCTTGATCTCGGGGTCCTGAGTTCAAGCCCCACATTAGACGTAGAGCTTACTTTAAAAAGCAAACACAAGGGGCGCCTAGGTGGCTCAGTGGGTTAAGCCTCTGCCTTGGGCTCAGGTCATGATCCCAGGGTCCTGGGATGGAGCCCCACATTAGGCTCTCTGCTCAGCAGGAAGCCCCTTCCCCCCTCTCTCTGCCTGCCTCTCTGCCTACTTGTGATCTCTGTCAAATAAATAAATAAAATCTTTAAAAGAAATAAAATTAAAAAATAAAAAACAAACACAAAGACAAAAAATGAGTCCACTCTAGGAGTCTAAGAAGCAATGTAGAGATCTGTCATAGAACCAAAGCTCCTGAGAGAATAGACATTAAAACAACTAGCTTGATGCCTAAAAACATCAAGTTGTCAATAAATGGTAACTGCCATTATTTATTATCACTATTAAAGTTCCTCATCACCAGTATGTGCTAATTTCCTCCAAACACTGTTGTGGTTAGACAAGTGAGATTTTCATATATTTCTTTCATCTTCATTTAATTTGTTCAAGCCTTCTGAAATATTTCAGAAAATGTGTTCCCCTTCTTTCCAGCAATTTCTTCATAGAAAGCTCCACATCAAAAATTGACTCTGAAAGTGGAATCTCAAATTATAGAGAAAATGAAAAATAGGTCAAGTATTTCCACTTCCTCAGATAAAAATGTTTCAGACTCCATTTGCACAGCAGGAGCAAAGAGGAAAAAAAGATTTTTTAATTAACAATTGGAGTTATGATATTTTCAGAAATGGTTCTAAAAAACAAAGAGGCACCAAAATTGGCACATTGAATACCAATTTGAGATCTGTCAGGTCTCACAACTTAACATGGTTGAAAAGAATTCTGAAAAAGAATTTCAAGTTTAAGTAAAAGCAAGAAAAAGTAAAGGCAAGGTAGAGGAAAACCACTAAAGAAAAAGTAGTGGGGAACTCTACAATCTAATCCTGATTCCCCTAATCACAGCATCCTCAGCAAGCAATGTTTCCATCTTCTTTTTTCATCTCTGAAAAAAAGACTGGAAACAAATACCTTATTACATGATAGAGAACTTTCATCTGGATCGTTCTACATGGCCCTCTCAATAACCCTCAAAACAAAATTAGGTACAAAGTGGAATGGCACCTTCTCTAAAGATGCAAAACTAATAGAGGAAATAAAAGCAAATGCCACTAAGCTATCATTTAAATGATGCTATTTACAGAATTCATTCTACTCATCAAAGTAGGTGCTTCACAGAAATGAACTCTAATCCTTGGAAGAAACATACAAAGGTTTTTTGGGGTTTTGGTGGGAGGGGGTTGGTTGGTTGGTTTGCTTTTTTGTTATGCCAACACTGAAGCTCATGTGGTTTATAAAAACTATGGTCTAAGATCACACAGGAGCAGAATAGGAAAAAATTGTATTTCATTGTAGATATCTGGAGGTACAAGGAGAAAATAAGAGGAGCTAACAATTACCAAGGGCTTACAACATGTCAGACATCATGTCACGGATTTGGCATGCACTCCTCAAAACAACCCAGGAAAGTGTGTGGGGTATAACTGTCGCCACTGTAAACTAGGGCACTGATTAAAACATTTATCAGAGGCACAGCAAATGAGTGGTGAAAAGTAGGGGCTCTGATCTGACTTCAGAGGTTTTAACCAATAAGCCATCCATAACTTCAGATTAGACCCTTAATGTTGACATGGTAAGTAAACAAGGCATTATGGAGGAAAAGGGGCTCAGAGGGTACACAATTTGAACAGGAACAATAAAAGAACCAAAGGGGGAAAGAAAAAAGTGGGCATGGCCTTTTGGGGGCTGTTAAAGGATAGTCTACCTAGCCAACGTCAAATATTAGAAATAGTCATTGTAAAAATATTGTAATTAAGTCTGGTTCCTTCTTATGCCTCATACATGAACATATCCATTCCCAAGACTTTTTACCTTTCCCCTATGTTTCTCTGCCAGCTCATCATCACTTCCCTAGCCTCAGTTTTCATTCTCCCAAATCTTCCAACTGCCCCACCCCACATCTCCATAATGCTTTCATTCAAATTTTCAGCTCTATACAGATTTCTGTTTGGATGACAATAAGCTTAATTTGTCTGCAGTGAAATTCATCATCTTTTCCTCCAGACTAGCTCTTACATCTGACTTCCCTATTCTAATGGTGGCCTGTCAACACACCTGTCAGCAATACTCGAAACCCTGTATTCTCAAGACTTGAGCCCAAACACTCTTTTAGACCCCAATTTCCAAATAAGTTCTGCAGATTCTTCCACCACCCTTCTACCTATCCCTTTTGCATCTCTCTTCTACTTTCCATTCTATTACATCTGTCTGCTACTTTCCATTCTGCCATCACTCCAAGCACAAAGCCTTCATCACATCACCTGTCACCAAATTCATGAAACACTCTCAACTGGCCTCTATTTCTTTATCTCCATTCTAATCTGTCCTACACACCACCAGATCATTTTCCTAAAATATAATTCTCATCATATCACTCTTCTCCCCAGAAACCTTCATCTGCCCCCTAGGAATAATTAAATTCAGGACAAAAACTTTAGACATTTAATGTATTTGCTATTCAGCCCAACCCCATTTTAAGGATTTCTTTTCTCCCATGCTCTAGTGACAATGTACCATTTGTACTAACTCCCAGAAGAAGCACCACTCTTTCTTTCTACCCATGTTCGGCCTTCTAACTGGGACCTCCATTATTTCATGCATCAAATTCCTATCCATGTAAAAACAGACTTATAGTAAATGGGAAAAAAACAAGATACAAAAATCTCTGGACACTATGCTTTTTATGTAAAAAAAAAAAAATTATTCCCTGTCATTTCATGGAAAATGCAAAAGGCTGCTAATATCCAGTATAGGCAAGAATGTAGAAAAATGAGCACACTCGTACACAGCGAAGAGTATAAATTGGCACAGTATTTTTGGAAGAAATTTGACAGAGTCCTACTAAACTAAAATAGGCTTAACCTCTGACCTAAGAATTTCACTTCTAGGAATTTATCCTACAGAAAAATTTGCACAGTTACACAAAAATTATATTTGTAATAACAAAACTCTAAGACAATTTGGGTGGTTACAAAATAAACTAGAGGGGCACCTGGTGGCTCAGTGGGTTAAAGCTGCTGCCTTCAGCTCAGGTCATGATCCCAGGGTCCTGGGATCGTGCCCCGCATCGGGCTCTCTGCTCTGCAGGGAGCCTGCTTCCCTTCCTCTCTCTCTCTCTCTGCCTGCCTGTGATCTGTCAAATAAATAAATAAAATCTTTTTTAAAAATAAATAAATAAATAAACTAGAATACTGTATATTCACTCACTTAGCAGAATGAAATAGAATAGTCAAGGTCAGGGGCACCTGGGTAGCTCACTCTGTTACGAGTCTGCCTTAGGCTCAGGTCATGGAATCCAGCCCCACATGGGGTTCCTTGCTCAGCAGGAAGCCTGCGTCTCCCTCTCTGCCTGCCACTCCCCCTATTTGTGCTCTCTCTTTCTCCATCAAATAAATAAATAAAAATAAAAATAAATAAAAGGAAAAACATTTTAAAAAAAAGAAGAGTCAATGATAACAGCTATTAATTACTGAGTGCTTTACAGGAGCTAGGTATTCTTTTAGGTGCTCTGCAAGTATCAACTTGTTTCACAAAAACTCTAAAACAGGAGTCTACATATACTTAAGTGGAAACATGCTCATGCCACACTGAGGAATGAAAACAAACAGATTACGAAATGATACGTAGTATGCTGAAAGAAATATTACTTAAAAGCTAAAGGGAAAAGAAAGAAAGAAAAAAAAAAAAAAAAACCCTTCTACTCCACACTTTTAACAGTTGTCAAGAGTGGTTACCCCCAGGAGAGTGTTTTCAATAGGGGAAGAGGAGTGGACTTCCTCTTTTTAATCCTCATTGTATTGTACCTATTTTTAAAAAGTATGTACTGTTTATAATATAAAAATGATTTTAAAATTTTAAAGCATGTAGTGCTTTATAAGAATTTATAACCACAAAGTATGCATATATAAAGACTGTAAAGAAACAATAAAACTAGCTTTTTTTCTTTTATCTATTTTCAAACATTCTATGTTACTTTCACGGCTTTTGTTTGTTTTGGGGTTTTTTTTTTTGTTTTTTTTTAATTTTTTTTATTTTATTTTTATTTAAACATATAATGTATTGTTTTTGTTTTAGTAAATAAAACCTCCTCCCCTCTTTCACAGTTTATTTTAAATGCCATCTACTACTGTATCCCATGAGACAGTGAACATTATGGACATCAAAATCACATCATTCAAATCCAGCAGGATTGGAATCCAGCGGCACCATCTTAGTGACTGTGGGCAAATTACTTAAACTCACCAGGTCTTAGTTTTCTCATTTTGTTAGAAAAAATACAACCAATACCAAGATGCTCTGTGAAGATTAACTAAGTAAGGCAATACAGATGAAACATCTAGCACAGTGCCCACCATAAACCAGGTTTTCCATTAAACTCTCCTTCTTCAAAGGAAACAAACTGAAGGTTGCTGGAAGGGAGAGGGATGGGGGATGGGGTAACCGGGTGATGGATATTAAGGAGGGGATGTGATGTAATGAGCACCTGGTATTATAAAAGACTGATGAATCACTGACCTCCATCTGAAACCAATAAAACACTGTATATTAAATGAATTTAAGTAAAAATAAATTAAAAGAAAAAATAAGTAAGATCTTCTTTCCATGGAGTCTTGCCTAATTCTGTCCACCCTCTGTAACTGCTCTCTCTTCGGAACCTCCTGAAGCTTTGGTTTTGCTAATAAAAAAACATTATCACACTTGCCCCAGCTGGTGACTTGTCTTATGGCCGGCTTGTTGATCCCTTTCACACTGACTAGCAGACAACCCTGAAAACAGCTCTGGTACAGTGGGATTTCCAGAGAATCTGATATTACCCTAATGGAGAGCTGTGAAACAGAAGCTACGCTTGGCCAAAAGAGTCAACATGTTGGCTTACTAAAGAACTTACCAGAACTCATGCCCTTAAACAAAACTATGCTCTAAAATGTCTAGCTCATTGTTTTCCACAAATCAATAAACCAAAATTTAGCCTCCACTTCTGTATAGCACTCAAATCTTTCCACTTTAATTCAGAAGAAAAAGAAAATATCTGAACTTAAAAGTTTAGCTTTGTAAAGAAATATCCCTGATAACACATTTACAAACTGAAAAATCTCCTTCGACCCTAGGTAAGCACTGACAAGATTTTTTTAAAAAGGCGGGGGAGGGAGCAGCAAAGGTCTTACCAGAGCCTTTCTGAAATTCCAAAGGCACACCAGGGGTAGGGGGTGAGGGGAGCTAAAGCTTCTAGATTAAAACATACTTTAAAAACCAACAAGGCTCTAAGTAATCTGCATACAGGTAATTATGCCACTACGTTTAATTATAAAAGAGAGCTCCCACAGTTTCAAATTTTTTAAAAAGGAGAAACACATGTGCATGAATAAAGTCCATGCTTTTCAGGATTCAAGCATGATTCTACTTATAATCACCCTTTTCTTGGGATTAAAGCTCGTTAGTCAAAGTCATGGGACATATTATTATCCTAATTCATTTGTGAAAACTCATTAGCTCAATACAAGCTTCAGAACACAATTTGTTAAAGCATTTTCTGCATTGCCGATAGCCCCCATCATCACAGGGGCCTGTTCTCACTACTGTTGCCTTAGCAGGCTTCAATTTTTAAACGCTTTGCAAAGAGCTCAGAGTTAAAGAGAACAGAAGGAGTCGCTTACCTTGAGAGGCGAAGGCAGCCTAGCCAACTTCCGGTTTTGTTACAATTTGTATCTCCTTTCAGCAGCTGGGTGGAGCCAGCTTACCCAGTAACTAGAAGGCAACGTTTCCCAAGCTAAGCAGCAAAACTTGATTTGCAAGACCAGTACTAGTTTTTGGACTCCATTTCTGAGAATTAAGACCAGTACTAGTACTGCAAGACCAGTACTAGTTTTTGGACTCCATTTCTGAGAATTAAGTATTGTTTTATATATACGAGCACTTTGCCAAGTAATTGTTTCATTGAGAAAACTGTGTTTTTGCCTTTAACTACAAAATCACTCGGAAATACATATCTGTTCTATATATTCTAAGTAAAGACAAAGGAATCTAGTTGTGCTTAGGTAGGGTAGGGTTGCCAAATTTAGCAAATTAAAATATTGGACGCCTGCTTAAACTCAATTTCAGATAAACCAATATAAATATTGTTTTTGTAGTATTTGAAATGTAATTATACTAAAAAAATAATTGATTGTTTTTTTCTGGCAACTCTAAGGCAGAACAATAATTAGCAAACTGTTTCAATTAACTACAAAACATGCAAAAGAATCAGACTGCATAGAACCTAAACCTTGGAAAGTAAATGATACCATGCAAAAGAATTTGGTTTGCAAAATTCACCCAGAAACTTAGGAATTTGGTTTTCATTTCTTTTGAAGCCTTTAATCTCTGTTTTGCACAAGATTTTTTTGCAAAAGAAAATTTTTAGGGCTAGGAAAAGACAATGTATCTGAAAATATTAAACATTCCACTGCGGGCTATGATTCACACGTGCAGACTGGAAAATAAATGATGTCATATACATTCTGGCCTGTGATCCTTGGTTAGCAATCACTACTAAATTCTCTAAAACCATTTAAAAAGGAGAGAAGAGAGAGGAAAGAACACCATCAGTTCAATCTTCCTCCTTAAGAACTAGTCACAATTAACAAAAACGCCTCTATAGGATTTTAGAGAGAGGCTTTAAAAAAAGATGCCAGAGAGCTGGTTTTCTATCCTAAAGCTGTGTGAAATGTGAGCAGATTCAAACTAAGTCAGTAGAGCTCCGGTCTTCTGTATAAAGCCTCAGGTGATGACAGAGCTTTCTGCAGTTATAATTAAACCTTTTCCAGAAATGGTCCCCAGTGGATACTTGGCATGCCAAAAGCATGATTTAAAAAAAAAAAAGCTATAAGACAAATAATTCTTAGAATATATTATTATAATCTTTCATCCTAAAGCACTCTTAACCGCTTAAACAGATGAACATGTGGGCATGGGGTGTGGAAGAGAGGCAAACCAGGAAACAGACTCTTGACAGTAGAGAACTAAAGGATTACCAGATGGGAGGGAGATGGGCAAGGGGGGATGGGTGAAATAGGTGATGGGTAATAAGGAGGGCACTTGTGATGAGCACTGGGTCTTGTATGGAAATGCTGAATCACTAAATCCTACACCTGAAATTAGTTTTACACTCTATGTTAACTAACTGCAATTTAAATAAAAACTTGAAAAAATAAATAGGTAGATAGAGGGAAGGGGCTCAGTGGAAAGAACTGAATGGAGTGGCTTAGCACTATCTAAAAGCACCCTTTTCCAGGCCTACCATTTCCCCTGAAATCCCCAGCTGAAACTCCCCTTATCACTCCCTGCAAGATGTTCACCTCTACCAGGCTCTTCTTCATCAGCTACTTGTCAGCTGTCACTAATGGAACCAAATTTAGTAAGATGTTCAATGGAGCTTGGACTCTGAGAAGTTGATGCTACCCTATCAGACCCCATTCTCATGCCTCTAATTTAGCAGTTCTCAAATTTTTCGGTCCAGACTCCTTTACAACTTTTAAAAATTACTGTGGACCCCAAAGATATATTCGTTTATGTGGGCAATATCTATCATTGTATGTATTAAAAATTAAAAGTGAGAAATATTTCAATACTTACAAATTCATTTTTAAATGATAAAAATAAACCCATTACCTGTTAACATAATTTTTTTTTTTGCTACTGCTGTTATGATTGTTTGCCAAAAATAAGAATTTACTGAGAGGAGTGTTGTTAAATTTTTGCAAATCTCTTTAGTGCCTGGCTTAACAGAGGACAGCTGGATTCTCACATTTTTTTTCTATATTTGATCTGTTGCTGTATCATATGACACATCATAGAGCCATTGGAAAACTCCAGTGTATATTCATGAGAGAATAAGAATGAATAAGGCAAATAAAGCATAGCAAGAATAAGAATTAGCATTTACTGAGCACTCGTTCTGACCAAGGCACATGCACTATCCTAACTATCTCAAGAACCCTAAGTGAAAGGTACTATACTATTATAGATATTCTACCACTGAGTACTGAGGGCATGCAGAGCCAAGAAAATTTCCCAGTATCAGGCAAAGAAAAGAAAGAGGCAAGACAGGGTCCTAAGCCACAGCTACTAACTTTCTACCCTGAACCTCACTTCCAAAACTGAATGATGTCTGATGGACCAAACCTAAACTCGCCTTTTCTATGATACTCAGCATTTCATAAAACATGGAATTCAAGTAGAACATCTCCAATTGATTAGACCCTGCCTTGACTCAATAAGTCCCAAACCCATCATCTAAAATGAACCCATCCTCATGTGGCCTTTAATTCTGTCCTCTTATCCAAATTTGTTCCCTCTTTATCTCCACTGCCATCACTCATCCTTGGTTTTTGTTACCTCAAGAGTAAAAATGAGGGGTTACAACCAGAACCTTATATCTTATATTTTCTAAGGTCTCCTACCAAATTGTGAAAGCAGGTTTCTGTTGGCCAAGGAGAGACACATAATGGGCCAGAAAAAGACTAAATTTTTTTAGAGTGACAGGTCACTTTAAAAAAAAAAATCATCACAATCATTCAACAGCTATTTTATCAAACACCTGCTATATGGCAGATACTGTGCTAGGCACTACCCTATATTTGTACAAAGTGACTCTATGTCTAATATATCATGATTTCTCAGGTGGATACAAAAGGAAGAACAAAACAAAGAGAGGCAAGGGGGAGGAAAGGAAGGAAACCAGGGGCATAATTACCTGATAAACCTATGTTCCTATAGGTGAGCAATTCTCATTGTTTTCCAGATGTCTTTGGGTTAAGAATCTTGACATAGAAAGATTATCCTGAGTTATCTAGGCATGACCTAACTGCAATCGTGAGTGTCCTTAAAAGAAGAGGCTGAAGGGGTGCCTGGGTGGCTCAGTCTTTTGAACATCTATCGGTTTGGGCTCAGGTCATGATCTCATGAGTCTTGGGATCAGGCTCCGCGCTCAGCAGGAAGTTTGCTTAAAGATTCTCTCCCTGTTCCTCCCCCCACTCACATGCTCATTCTCTCTCTAAAATAAATAAAGAGGGGCGCCTGGGTGGCTCAGTGGGTTAAAGCCTCTGCCTTCAGCTCAGGTCATGATCCTGGGATCCTGGGATCGAGCCCAGCATCAGGCTCTCTGCTCAGCAGAGAGCCTGCTTCCCTTCCTCTCTCTGCCTGCCTCTCTGCCTACTTGTGATATCTGTCTGTCAAATAAATAAATAAAATCTTAAAAATAAATAATAAATGAAATCTTAAATAAATAAATACAGAAAGGAAGGAAGGAAAGAAAAAGAAAGAAAGAGGGAGATTACACACACAAAAGAAGACAATGTGACCATGGAGGTCAGCCCTGGAGTAATGCAGCCACAATAACGCCACCAGCCGCTGGACACTGAAGAGACAAGGGAGATTCTCACCTAGAGCCTCTGGAGGAAGTGGTTCTGCCAACACCTTGGCTTTGGCCCACTGCTAGTGATTTTGAACTTCTGGCCCCCAGAACTGTAAGAGAATATCAGTTGTTTTAGCCACCAAGTTTGTGGTCATCTGTTACAGAGCGGCAGGAAACTTAATCACCCTTTCCAATGCTCAAGCAAAACCTAGAGATGACTTTCAGTGCTTTGTCTCTTTCATATTTTATGGTTCAAAGTTTTTCAGTTTGGAGCCACAACCCATCTATTAGTGAAATATAAAATCTTTAGTGGGAGGGGCGCCAGCTGGCTCAGTCGGAAGAGCACTTGACTCTTGATCTCAGGGTCATGAGGCTGAGCCCCACATGGGGGGTAGAGATTACGTAACATAAAAAAACTTTTTAAAAAACTATGTAAAATGGGACGCCTGGGTGGCTCAGTTGGTTAAGCGGCTGCCTTCGGCTCAGGTCATGATCCCAGTGTCCTGGGATCGAGTCCCGCATCAGGCTCCTTGCTCGGCAGGGAGCCTGCTTCTCCCTCTGCCTCTGCCTGCCCCTCTGTCTGCCTGTGCTCACTCTCTCTTTCTCTCTCTATAACAAATAAATAAATAAACTCTTAAAAAAAATAAAATAAATAAAAAAACTATGTAAAGTCTTTAGGGAGTAACAATCAGAAAGATGTTAATAAAATAACAGAAAAACATCAGAGCACATTGTAAGGGTAAATAAATGCGTTTCATGGATCTAGTCAGATTTTATCTGTGAGTAGATATGTCCTGGTTTGTGCATTTCTTATTTCTTCCTGTGGGCAGCAGCCCAAATGTTGAAACCAACTGCTTTTAATATCTCCTCAAGTCAATTATCCAGTTCCTCCTTTCTCAACACTCACATGCGGGCCTTCCTACTTATTTATTCTGAGCAGGGAAACATGGGGCTCTGGAACTGGATTACCCAGGACTGAAGATCAGCTCCATCACTGAAATTTGTGATCTAGACCTCTCCAAACCTATTTTCTCACCATGAAATGAAGATCACAATACACTATATTGTTGTGAGGATTAACAAATATAACATATGTCAAGTACTTAGTTCAATGTCTAAACACAAAATTGTTCAATAAAATGTGCACACTATGATTATCTGTGCTCAAATTCTCTGGAACTAGTATCTCCCACTTGCTCTCTCATGACTCCCATGAAGCCTGCTGACAATAGTCCAACATTACATTAATCTTCCTAAAGTACTGCTTTTATCAATAATGTTCTGCTACTTACCAGTGCTTGTAGAGTTAAATCCACACTCTTCCTGACATTTAAAGCACTCCACCATCTGGCCACACTTAACACATTCTCATTGCTTTCCACCAGGTACTTCTGACTCAATCACTCCGTGAAACACAAAGTCTCATTCTCATCTTTTCACATTTGCTAATGCTGTTCTCTTACCACCTTTCTTTCCACATATTAAACAACACACATTCTTTAAGGTTTAGCAAAAGTCCCAATTCATCTATGAAACTTTTCTGATAACCAGAACTAATATTAGTTCCTCCATTATAAATTGACTATATGGCCAAGTAAAATGATTCTCTGGGTCAAGTAAATATTCTCTGGGTCTGACCCACTTTGGTTGAAACCTCAGTTCTGCTATTTAATAACTGTTGACTTCAGGCAAGTTACTTAACCCCCTACTCTCACTTTCTTCATTTGCATAAAGAAGATAAGGGTACAGAGGTAGGATTATTGTGATGTTCTCATGAGATAATATCTCACTACCTTTAATGTCTTGTATTAGAGTGAGAAAATACACATTATATAAAAAGTGCTATTCCCACAACGCAAGCAGTCATCATCAATTGTAATACTCTTTACTACTAAACTGGACATGATTTCAGATCCTTCTCAATACACTATATCAAGTACTCAGTATCAATGGATGAAAACTATACTAAAAGAAAGCAATCCCTGGGGTAGGGACTATGTCATTACTTTTTTTTTTTTAAGATTTTATTTATTTATTTGACAGAAATCACAAGTAGGCAGAAAGGCAGACAGATCGAGAGAGAGAGAGAGAGAGAGAGAGAGGGAGGGAGGGAAGCAGGCTCCTGCTGAGCAGCGAGCCCCATGTGGGACTCCATCCCAGGACCACGGGATCATGACCTGAGCCAAAGGCAGAGGCTTAACCCACTGAGCCACCCAGGTGCCCCATAATCAGTGGCTTCTAATATTTTCTCTTTTTTTTTAAGGATTTTATTTATTTATACGACAGAGGGAGAGAGATCACAAGTAGGTAGAGCAGCAGGCAGAGAGGAGGGGGAAGCAGACTCCCCACTGAGCAGAGAGCCTGAATGCAGGGCTCAATGCCAGGATCCTGAGATCATGACCTGGGCTGAAGGCAGAAGTTTAACCCACTGAGCCACCCAGGCATCCCTGCTTCTAATATTTTCTATTAGTTAGAATTTATACTACATTCAAATTTTTACCATGTCTGTTATTAAATCAATTAAAGCAAATCGGAAAAGAAACTAAAAAAGAATCAAGAAAAGGAAGAATATAGCATTTATTTAGTAACAATCTGGTTCTACTCAGTAATAACCTAGGTTGTTTTTTTTTTAATTTCCCAAGTTTTAACAATGAAGTAATAGTATGATTTACTGCAGAATTTTGTTTTAGCAACTCCTGGGCTATGTGACCTTTTTTAAATGCCATTCATTTACAAGATGGCTTAAGTCTTACTGTGTTAAGTCAGGGTCTTTAATATATACAAATGTAATGTAGTTTAGGGGCATCTAGGTAGACTAGTCGGTTAAGCGGCTGACTCTTGATTTCAGGTCAGGTCACCATCTCAGAGTCCTGGGACTGAGCCCCAAGTCCAGTTAGGTGCTCAGTGCAAAGTCGGCTTGAGGATTCTTCTTCGCCCTCTGCCCCTCCCCCTGCTCATACTCTCTCATGCATGAGCTCGCGCTCTCTCTCTCTCTCTCTCTCAAATAAATAAAATCTTTTTTTAAAACAAGCAAACAAATAATAAATAAATAAATATTCTTGGGGATTATTAATAAATAAATGGATTCTTGGGGCCATCTCAGACCTACCGGATATATATTTATGCTTCTCTGTTTATATAATGGTTGTCTCATCTGCTAAAATGTAAGGTCCATCAGGGAAAGAATCTTGTTTTGGGGGGGGCTTTTAACTCTTATGTTCAAAGAATCTAATATTGGGACATAGTGTTTTCTTCTGCTGTGTTGTTATTATGATCAATATTAATATACATACATCTTGGGTCACTTTTCTAATTTTTACTTTTTAAAAGTAAATTTTTTAATCTAGTTTTTCTGTAAATATATTCAAGTCAGGTTTCTAGTAGTATAATTCTATGAGGAGTAATATTTTCCCTTGTAGCATGGAGTTCTGTGATTTCTGACAAACACATACCATCAATCATGTAACCATCACAATTAAGACATAGAGCATTACCATCACCTCAAAAAGTTCCTCTATTATTCTTTCAATAATATTTAATTTAATACTAAATAGGCAAGATAAATTCCTAATCTATGTCTCTGAAGTCTCAATCCAACTGCCACTCAACAGGACAGTGTGCAAAATGGGTTCTCTTACATTCCCACCAATTATTAGAAATTGGGCCATAGTTCAGGTTGCTTCCTGTTCAGAATGTGCCTTTCCTATACTGTTGAACATTTGTTTGTTTTGCCTTGGGATTTCTTATAATCCTTATTTTCTTATGACATGAAGAAATAGACACATTCCAGACAATATCCTTAATGTCATCCAGCTTCTTACTCATTCCATCTATTCCTTAGAATCCATTCCATTCTAGTTTATGTCCATGGATTTCCTATTTTAGGTTGGATCTATTTAGACCATGAGTTTCTTGTATATTTTTTTTCTTAAAGATTTTAAATTGCCTTTCCTTTAAAAAAAAAATGCATTATAGAGCCTTCGTAATGCAGTAGGCAGCGTGCCAGTCTCATAAAAAAATGGATTGTGTGCTCTTTGCCATAGCCTAAAGTTTGTACTATTTCTGTTTAACGGATTCAGGAGTTTCTTAAATTTTTTGGAATTTTGTTATTACATAGTTTCTGTTCTCTGAGATACCTACCTATTTCTTCATGAGTCAGTTTTTTTCACTTTATTTTAGTTCTTCTTGTTCATATTGTAGGTTTACTGCAAATGTCAGGCAACTTAGCTGCCTGTTTCGGGTTAAGAATGCAGCAACTGGGGGCACCTGGGTGGCTCAGTTGATTAAGTATCTGCCTTCAGCTTGGGTCATGATCCCAGGGTCCTGGGATGGAGTCCCGATTCAGGTTCCCTACTTAGTGGGGAGCCTGCTTCTCCCTCTCCCTCCTGCTTGTGCTCTCTATCACTCTCTCTCTCTCAAATAAGTAAACAAAATCTTAATTAAAAAAAGAATACAGCAATTGAAAGTTTGACAAAGCCTCTGTAAAAACAAACAAAAAACCGTACTCTTCCTCTTAGGGGTCTCTTCTTTAATCTGACACTATTACCACACTCAAAAACACTCTGATACCAGACATGTGGGGTTTGTCCCCACACCAAGCAATTCTCTGTAGCACCAGCTGGGTATCCTACAACTTAATTCCGACACTATCTACCTGGAGATAGCGTCAGATCCTACCGGTTAAGGGTTTATTTAGTCCTGCCCCCCAGTCTGGATACCAATGATTGGTCCATGTTGTGACCTGTTCTTCTCAACTTGCTATGTATCAGAGTTTCCCACGACCTCTTCCTCCAGTTCAATTAATTTGCTGAAGTGGCTCACAGAACTCAGGAGAACAGTTTACCGACTAGATTACTGGTTCACTGTAAGAGGACAGAACTCAAGAACAGCCAGATGGGAGAGATGCGCAGGACCTCTGTGGGAAGGTATGTGGGAAGGAGCACAGGGCTTCCATGTTCTCTTCTAGAATACCACTCTCTCCATACCACTGCCTATGCTCCTCAACTCAGAAGCTCCCTAAACCCCGTACTTGGGGGATGTTTATGGAGGCTTCATCACATAGGCATACTGGATCATTAACTCAATTTCCAGTGCCTCTCCAGAGAATGGTGGTGATGGCGGGGGGGGGGGGGGGGGGTTGCTAAAAGTCCCAAGCAATCATGTCTTAATCTTTTCTAGTGACATACCACCAGCCAGGAGCCCACCAAGAGCCACCTCTTAGAAAAAAAGATACTCTTGGGATGCCTGGGTGGCTCAGTGGATTAAGCTGCTGCGTTCAGCTCAGGTCATGATCCCAGAGTCCTGGAATCGAGTCCTACATCAGGCTCCTTGCTTAGCGGGAGCCTGCTTCTCTCTCTGCCTCTGCCTGCCACTCTGCCTGCTTATGTGCTCACACATACTCTTTCTCTCTCTCTGACAAATAAACAAATAAAATCTTAAAAAAAAAAAAAGAAAAAAAGATACTCCTATCAAAAGACACCCAGGAAATTCCAAGGAATTTAGGAGCTCAGGGGAACAAAGATGGTTCAAGTGATGTTATCATTTAGGAAATTACAAGGGTTTTATGAGCTTCATGCCAGGAACTAGGGGCAAGGACCAATATATAGACAGTCCCTGAAATAACAAATCGTTTGCTTTTTTACGACTTTTCAACTTCAAATTGGTGCAAAAGCAGTACCCAGTCAGTAGAAACTGTGTTTCAAATTTTAAATTTTGGTCTTTTCCCAGGCGAGCGATATGCAGTATGACACTCTTGTGATGCTGGGCAGCACCCACTCGGCCACGGCTCCCAATCAGCCTCGCAATCGTGAGGGCAAACAACCAGTATACTTAGACCACTCGGTATCCTTACAGCCATTCTGTTTTCACATCCAGGACAGTATTCAATAAATGACATGAGATATTCACCACTTTGTTCTATAATGGGCTTTGGGTAAGATGATTTTGCTCAACTGTAGCTTAATGTAAGCATTCTGAGCACATTTAAAGTAGGGTAGGCTAAGCGATAATGTTTGGTAGGTTCGGGGTATTAAATGCATTTTTGATTTACAATATTTTCAACTTATAATGGCTTTATCAGAGCAAAACCCATCGTAGGGTCGGTGAGCCCTCTCGCTCAACTGTAGACCCCAACAGTTAAAATCAGAAACAGACAAGACCACTCAACTCATGCTCTAATTGAAACCCATTGTTCTTATTTCTTATGGCACTTTATTGAGGCATGAATGAGGATGTTTTGCAATGACTATGACATTCCAGTCTCCAGGCCAGAAAATTACGGGTAGCAAGAGAATGCCTGGAAGACCACCTCCCTTTCCCTGCCCATGATCACATGCTGAACACATCTCAACCCCCACCCACGATCACAGGCTCTTTGCTTGCTCTCTTGTATGTACCCCCCTGAACCTCTCCCTGTAAAACTTAAGGTGTCCATCTTGAAGACAAAAAAGTAGATTATTAAGGCTTGAGCCTGCTACCTGCCCAGGCTGCCAGCACCTGATATAAATTTCTCCCTTTCTCTTTTCTAAACCCCAGCCTCTTGAGTGATCAGCTTCTCTGGGGACCAGTTAGTTTATTCAAGATGTTCAGCAAGAGTGTTGGCATTCCCAGCCAGGAGCTAAGCTTTCCAGCCCCCTGGGAATTCGTTAGGACTGAGGGGCTGGTCACAGCAGTGGCCAGGGCTTCCCTATTCATGTCCTAAGTTAGCAGCTATGATAGATCAGTAACAGTAAGTGAAGGAAGATCTGTACATATTTTCTATTATCTCATACCTCTGAGTGAGAGGACTGCGCTTATTATCAGACTAGCTTTGCATTAAAGTGGGTGATCTGTTGGAGAATCAGCCCAGTCATCCTGCTCGTTACCAAATACCGCCACGTTAATCAATAGATCTAAACATGCAGCTGCAAATGAACTTTGAGTATCTGAAGGCACAAAGTAAACATGTAGAAATTTCCAGTAGAGCCACTAGACCAGGTTGAAGAATATAAGCAGGAGGTGAGGCCAGACACTTGGTTCCTAGACCTGTTTTCAAAGCATAAGTACAACTATAGTTGTATTAGTTGCATTATTAACTTGGCTCCACGTTCTGTTTTTTTTTTCTTACTTAATTACAGTTTTATGCACATCTTATTAATCATTAAGTTCACTTTTCCACTCCAATTTCCTGCAACTTCCTGCTCACTCACTGAATGTAGAAACCTAAAGGGGACCAAACAGTAACATTTGTCTTGAAATTATCTGACATACCTAATCATACCAGGTCCAAAATGGCACATCATTGTCTGAAAGAATGCATACCTCCAAACTGTTTCAAGTCACCCTCCCCGAAGGTTTCAAGAAATACTGCACCCTCCTCTCACGAACTCATTTCCTTCCCCAAACATATATAAGCTGTCCCTGGGGTCAACATAAGTAAGGGAGCTTTGGGAATAATCCCCTGCCTTCTTGCTGGGCTGCCTTTCTTTTTTCTTTTTTTAAAGATTTTTTTTATTTATTTACTTGAGAGAGAGAGAGCAGCAGAGGGAGAGGGAGAAGCAAACCCCCCACTAAGCAGGGAGCCTGACACAGGTCTCTATCCCAGTGTAAGGGCCTATTTAGCCAAAATGGCTCCATTTCGGTTGAATAGCCATTGTGGTGTTTATGCAGTAAAAGTTAAACTGTCCCTGCCCACCTGCCGCAAGGCGCTGCTGCTCCCTGCAGGGGACTTACTTAAAAACAAGTCCCAGAAAAAAAAAAAAAAAACAAGTCCCAGAAACCAGTCCCCGGTAACAAAGCCCAAATACAAGGGTAGGTCAGGCCTGGTGTAGGTATCCAATCAGTGGGGCGTGCATATTGTCTCCCTAGCTACCAAGATGTATGGACCCCGCCCTTTGGGCACCAATTCTGACCAAGGTGATAGGGTAGTTCAAATGCCTACTATGGGGTAAATTGTAACTCAATTGGTCACTTATGTGTAATCTAGCCTGACTGTGCAGTTTTCTCTGTGTCATTGGCCACCTGTGCGTGGCCAGGCCCAACCACATGGCCTTTGCCCTTAAAAGCCAGTCTGTAAGGCAGAGAGGGGTCGCCTCTTTGTAAGAGATGGCCCTGGCTGGTCAGTTTGATTCTCGATGCTTGGCGCAAAATAAAGCTTTGCTTGACCTTCGCTTTGTATCAGTCTCACTCCTTTGATTACGGACCCAACACCAGGGCCATGAGACCATGACCCTGTCAGAGGAAGACAGCCACTTAACTGACTGAGCCACCAAGGCACAGAGGGCTGTTTTCTTTGTTTCACAACTGGTGTCTCAGAAACAGGCTTACTGAGCATCGGGTACACGGGCAAATTTAAGTTCACAAGTTTAAGTCCATGAACACCATGCTTCAATTAAAATGTAAGCCTTCTCCACGTCAAAGGATAGTTTTCTCTCATCTTACTTGATTTTCTTGTGGTACTGGATACTGTTGGTCACTCCCAAGTTTCTTGATATTATTTTCTTAGCATCTGTGACTCCACCTTCTCCTAGTTTCTTCCAATGGCTCTGGTACGGTATACTCAGCCTCCTGCATGGACTATTTAACCTGAAAATAAATGAGGGAGCAGAAGGCAAGCTGCGGACAAAACACGAGCTGACACCCCACAAATGCCCCCCCTTCAAGGTGGGATATATGTGACATTCCTCAGGCACTCTTTGCTTACCCTAAAACTAAGGGAAGGAAAAAACAAATGATTAACTTATAGAAATTACAGTCCTGCTGGACAGGAACCTCCCTCAGTTTACAAATGCCTTAGTGATTTACAAGAAAAAAAGCAATGTTTTTTCTTACAATCTTATTATTTTTTATTATGTTATGTTAGTCACCATACAGTACATCATTAGTTTTTGATGTAGTGTTCCATGATTCATTGTTTGGTACAACACCCAGTGCTCCATGCAATCCATGCCCTCCTTAATACCCATTCTTATCAATAACCTAACTTCCAGAAGGAAGCTCCCAATTGTCTTAATGTTAATGTCTTACTAGAGGGAAAAACAACCTTAACTTGATGCTGGCAAGGCCTCTGGTATCTTGAAGGTTCTCTTTAGCATATGAAAGTTCTTTTGAAAACCTCCATTTTTCCTTACCTACCCCAAACCAATCTCCACCCCTCACAACCCCAGTGCAGCAGTTCTTTCTACCCGCAGGTCCTGTCCTCACGCTTTAATAAACCACCATTTTGCAACAAAGACGTCTTAAGAATTCTTCCTTGGTCATCAGCTCCAGACCTCACCCCACTGAACCTCACCTACATTCAAAAACTGCATCCTAAAGAGCCACAATGAGGCAAACAGTGTTTTATTTGCAGTCAGAGAATCGCAATTTAGGGAGCACAGATACAGGGAGTAATCCAAGTTGTGTCCCGCTTGCAGGGTGAAAGTGAGGGTTTTTTATGAGGAGAGGAAGGGTGGAAATATTTCCTGTCCCCTTCAAGGCCCTTCTAGTTGGACTAAGAATCAAATTGACATGAGACAGAGTAATAGGAGAAAATCACATTTAATTTTGTATGTACAGGAAATCCACAACAGACATAAAAGTCCAAAGGCAGTGAAGCAATAGGAAGCTTGTGTGAGCTATGGAGAAGGGTAAGGGGTTTGAGGATGCAGAGGGGAGAAGGACCATTGCCAGAAAGGTCAGAGGAGATGTGTAGAAAACAAAGGTTCCCCTATTATGCAGATAAATATCTCAGGTAAAGAGGAATCTCTGTTAATAGCTCTCTTCTTGGCACAAGCAGGCAGTTGAGGAGGATATAAAGAGCTTTTCCTGCATCTTCTGGCTTTTGACTCAAACTAATATTCATACTGGTATGGAAAACAGAGGCAGAAGAAAAATTATCAAATTTCCTTACTGAAGGGCTAAAGTAACTCCGTTTTGAGGCAGTAGCCATTTTGTTGTTCATATTTAACTATGAGTGACCCAGAGCTTGCATAAATTCCAGACAAGGAGACAGGAATTCCAGGAACAGAACTGGTTACTAAACCACAAACTACCCCCACTTCGTAGATAAGTTAATCAAGACCCAACCGGTCTTGCTACTCCCTGCAACTTTCCCGCCCTGGTACAAACAACTTTCAAAAGATATCCCCTAGACAAAGTAGTCAATCCCTGCTGAACAGCGCAGCTTAAGCAACCCCAGCACCAATCATTTTAAAGGTCGCCTATACATGTGATTTTGTGCCGAATACTTTGTGGTTTTTGCCTTTATAAGCCCTGTGAAATTTCAGCTCGGGACTTCCTCCTAGACTCCGCTGTGTCGGTGTGTAGGATGAAGTCCGAGCTGCAGCCCGCCTGAATAAAGCCTTGCTTTTGCATTTCGGAACGTCTGGCTCTCGGTGGTCTTCCTGGTGGTGGTCCTGCGATGTGGGCATAACACTTACTACCTAGAGCCCACTCACAAGTCCTTGAAACAGGCAGAGTGACATTCCCTTAGGGACTCCACTGCCTCCACCTTAATATTTTGCTAAAGGCAAAAGGCAATCCTAGCCTGACTGCCTCTCCCACCACAACCAGGATCTTGTAAGTCTACTTTAACACATAAAAATTCCTTTGGAAACTTCCTTTATCTCTCAACTGCCTAAGATCTATTTTGGCAGTCATCCCCAAGCATATGGCCCACCGATATACATCTGAAGGCACTCATGACTGAGGTTTATTAGACACTAATAAGTGACCTTTCCCAACAACAGCTAGCCCCTCAAGGGCCTGGAAACCTTGCTTCCAAAATTCCTTAGAGACTTACACTATCTCTGACCCCCTCCCAATTTGCAAGTATATAAATGACCGCTCCTCACAAGCCCAGAGCAGCAGCTCTTTCCGCCCACGGGTCCTGTCCAGTGTTTTAATAAAATCACCTTTTTGCACCAGAGAGGTCTTAAGAATTTGTTCTTGGTGGTCAGCTCTGGACCTCACCTGCATTCTAAAACTTCATCGATGCCAACAAAGTGACCCATCCTGGGGTAGCCTGCCCTTGGGGTGCCCCTACATAACCAACTGTGAACTCTCACACCAGAATTCTTTGGGTTGGCAAATTCATGAATATATTTCATACTTTCTAGAAATGTGCTTTTTCATAGTATGATCTTTTTATAAAGCATAAGACATGTTTACTAACAGACATAAATTTATCTTTAATTTCTCTGTAATAAAAGCAGATAAACCTATGTTCAGTACCTAATGTTTCATTACTTTCTTATTTGAAAATGATCTAGATATTTAATGAATATAACTTTACTCATCATTTACGTCAGCAAAACTTTAAAGTGTCAGGTTACCAAAGATTTTGGAAACCTTTTAAAGGTTTGCCTACTCAAAAAAAAAAAAAAAAAGTTTTGCCTACAAATATTTTTATCTTATTAAATGTCTATTTTATTTACAATAATGTTAATTTAGACTACCCATAAAACTTCATGAGATATTAGACAATGTCAACATTATCCTTTTTTTCTGACAAATTTTACAACAGAAATAATATAAGCTTATTTGACTTTTACAATATTGTTGGGTCCGTAATCAAAGGAGTGAGACTGATACAAAGCGAAGGTCAAGCAAAGCTTTATTTTGCGCCAAGCATCGAGAATCAAACTGACCAGCCAGGGCCATCTCTTACAAAGAGGCGACCCCTCTCTGCCTTACAGACTGGCTTTTAAGGGCAAAGGCCATGTGGTTGGGCCTGGCCACGCACAGGTGGCCAATGACACAGAGAAAACTGCACAGTCAGGCTAGATTACACATAAGTGACCAATTGAGTTACAATTTACCCCATAGTAGGCATTTGAACTACCCTATCACCTTGGTCAGAATTGGCGCCCAAGGGGCAGGGTCTACACACCTTGGTAGCTAGGGAGACAGTATGCACGCCCCATTGATTGGATACCTCCACCTGGCTTGACCCACCCCTGTATTTGGGCTTTGTTACCTGGGACTGGTTTCCGGGACTTGTTTTTAAGTAAGTCCCCTGCAGGGAGCAGCAGGCCTTGCGGCAGGTGGGCAGGAACAGTTTAACTTTTACTGCATAAACACCACAATGGCTATTCAACCGAAATGGAGCCGTTTTGGCTAAATAGGCCCTTACAAATATAAGCATAATCAAAGTTTTATATTTAATGCTGATAACTATAAAGACATATCTATTTTAATTAAACCAACAACCTTAAATTAGCTTCAATACTGAACATTTTCCCTTGATCATATGTACTTGGAAAACATTTGGGTTAGTTTTAGAATACCCAATTCTTACAATTGCTTGTCTTTAATCAAGCAGAACTCTTTTACAAATTAATTTTAGCAATGCCAAATGTAGAGAAAATATTTCACATCTACAACATATCTGGACACACATACAAATACACAAGCAAGATGCAACCAAAATCTTATACCAGCTTTACTAATATTTGTGGAGAGGATAGTAAAGGTCCAATTTCCAAAGACTCTTTTTTTTTCCCTTCAACAAAACACTTCTCCCTAAAATTTGTGTTTCAAAGAATGGCTCTTAGGTCCTAGCGAAGCTAGGGTAGAAAATTTACGTCATAAAAGCACAGATGGAGTGTCTAAGTTTTCTCCAAGGTGGATATTTAGAGCACGTCTGTCTTTTGGAGGTGCTACAGTCTAGGCAATTTGTATTTTTAAGAGGTCTCTCCCCCCAACACCTGCCCCCCCACCACTCCCATCTCCTTTTTTTTCCCTTCAGCTTCAGGAGATTATGGACTAAATTTACATTTTAAAGACAAGATAAGATTTATAATTTCAAGGGATAGAAGAATAATGTAAAATCTTTCTTTTTTGCAAGTATAGGACAATTTTATTCCAATATTTTCATCTCTTATAATATCCACAAACATTTTGAGAAGAACAGGCAAGGTGTGGGGATTGGTAAAAATAGGTGGGCTTTGACTTGTTTCTAGAGCTGCATTTTTGGTTTTGTAGAAATTTGTAAGGCAAAGACAGTTGTTTCTAATTCCCCAAATAACTGAAATTATAGCCGTAATATGAAGGAATTGGCCCTGTTCCTTTTTAAACAAAATTCACTCTTTTTTTGTATATGAGAGAGTTTTTAACTAAAGTGGGAATCAAAAGATTTATCTTTGGGATGCCTGGGTGGCTCAGTTGGTTAAGCGGCTGCCTTCGGCTTGGGTCGTGATCCCAGCGTCCTGGGATCGAGTCCCACATCGGGCTCCTTGCTTGGCAGGGAGCCTGCTTCTCCCTCTGCCTCTGCCTGCCTCTCTCTGCCTGTGCTCGCTCTCTCTCTCTAACTAATAAATAAATAAAATCTTTAAAAAAAAATATATTTATCTTTGTAAAATCTGTGTGAAGCATTTTAACAAAAGCCTTTGTTGTGGGTGCACTATTTTAACCTTGGTTTCTATTAGCCCCTGAATATTAGCCTTTTGCAGATCATTTGTATGAAGGCCTAAGAGAAATTTTGGTCATCTTTTTCCTCTATGAAGGGGAAGTTGTGAATACAGTCAAATAATCTTTTGCATTACTTTCTAAATTTGGTAAGATCTTTTGAAAGTAGAGGTAAAAGTCCTCATAATTCAAAAGACCTGTTACTCTCCAGGGCATACAGTGGGGGATCTACAATATACCAG
Source organism: Taxidea taxus jeffersonii (assembly GCA_003697995.1). Taxonomy (NCBI): domain Eukaryota; kingdom Metazoa; phylum Chordata; class Mammalia; order Carnivora; family Mustelidae; genus Taxidea; species Taxidea taxus. The sequence continues at coordinate 57,634 of RCUC01085532.1, forward strand.
CAAAGGACATTGCATAGGAATGCGTGAGCCTGGCACAGCCTGATCACAGAGCCCTGGAAGATAGGAGTAAAGTGAGTCTTAATGCCAGTCTCAGATGCTTTTGTTAAATTCATTTCCTGGCGTCCAGCATCTACATGAACAACCTGTATTCTTCAAACATAGAGATTAGGCTGGAGTGCCCCCTGTAAATCTTGTAGGGGAAGAAAAGTTAAAACAGGTAGATAAGGCTGGATTTTAAGAAGAGGAATTTACATTAGATGCAGACATTTATATTTATGTCTTAAGTCTGATTTTTATCGTTCTTTTCCTTTGTCAAGGGAGTCCCTGAGGCTAGCTATTATACTAATAAGACAATTGAAAGCTCTCCATAAAATATGTAATTCTTTAAAAACATGGCCTATTTATTTATTTATTTTAAGCAGGCTCCACACCCAACGTGGTGCTTGAACTCACAACCCTGAAAGCAAGAGTCACAGGCTCTACCAACTGAGCCAGCCAGGGGCCAAAAAAAACATGGCCAACTTAAAGGATCCATCACTTAGTCATTGATGAGTAGGATCTATTAATAGCAACTCAAACCAATCAGCCTTTTAATGGCTTAGCCAAAGATGCAAAGGCATTCAGAGATCAGAGATGATGTAGTCCTCATGATCCAAAAGTTTACTCCTGAAATTAATCTAAGTAAGCAAAAGCCTTTTGCCGTGGTGAAAACGGTGTCTCCAGTCTCCCATGAAATCATGAGACCCCTCCAGTCACAGACCCCCTGACCTGTGACACTGGGCAGGCATTTCTGGAATGAGACTTTCTAGCACTAACAAGCAACAAACAGACAACAAAGGCTCCTATGGGCTAGAATCTCTCGTGGCAAACACTCCTGTGAGTTGGCACAACTGGAGAGAGAAAGAAACTCAGATCCCCAGTCTATGCAAGTGGTCACCAAGGTGCACCCCAGTAAGTACACCCTTCAGATGGTAGAGACCAAAGAGGATATTCTCACTAGTCACAAAGACAAGCCCTTAGGACACAGAACAAGACCAAAGGAAAAATATATGCACTTTAACAACTTTAGTTAAGCCTTTGGTCTCTTGGAGCCAAACTCATACTTCAGAGGGATGTGTCATAGGGTTATGTGTTGTTTTACAGTGTTCCTCGTTGCAAGGAAGTTTTCGTGAGTTTGGCAGGTGGCCTAGTGTCAGTCTAACCCATTCCCAACCCGTGGGAACCCCAACCCATCTAACCCATGACCAACTTGTCCTAACAGGGGAGTCTTCTTGAGGTGGCAAGTGTTCTAACAGCTTTTAAGTGTTCAACCTATGCCCACCAAATTTGCAGCTTTGGCTCCCAAGATGTCCCTCAACAACAACCTGTAAGCCACAGCAAAGTTTGTCTAAGCAGACTCTGGTCTGATGAGAACTGTGAATTTACCAGTCTGTAGGGTCAGCTCCAACAGCAGGATTATAGGGCTATGCCCGAGTTCTGTCCTTTTTATGACATAAGACATAAAAGACACAAAGAGAAACAAAGACCATCCCTGGGAGGAAATGGATCAAAAACGAGAGTATTCTACTAATTTCAAACAAAGAATCACTAAGCCCAAGGAACTGATTCCAAAAACATTTTCTTCTGCTACTCTAAATTTAGAAAGAGAGAAAAAAGATACCACCTCTCTCCTTCAGATTCCACAGACAGTGATTCCCAGAGACTGACATGGTAAGAAATCTTACCTTCTGCCAACTGTTTGTCAGGTATCTCTCAGCTACAGCAGTGTCTGGGGTGAATGACATCCAACAAGTTAAAAGTATCTTACCACCAACCACACCAGCTGTTGGAGAGTCTAAGGGCCTACTTAGAGCAGCCCCACCTCGGTAGAACAGCCATTTTGTTGTTTATGCAGTGAACTTAGATCGACCCTGCGCCCCCCCCCCCCCCCCCCCCCCAGCCCAGGAACTTACTTAGAAACAGGTCTGGGAAACCAATAAAGTATGGCCGACCAGTCCCCTATAACAGAGCCCAGGTACCAGGATGTGTCAGGCCAGGCGGAGATAACAGAGCCCAGATGCAAGGATGAGTCAGGCCCAGTGGAGGCATCCAATCAGTAAAGCGCACATACCATCTCCCTAACTACCAAAGAATGTGGGCCCTGCCTTTTGAGCACCAAACTGAGGCGCCAACTCTGACCAGAATGATGGGCTAGTTCAAACAGCTACTATAGTGTAAATTGTAATTCAACTGGCCACCTGTGTGTGACCTAGCATGACTATGCAGCTTTCTCTGTGTGTTACAATCTCATTGGCCACCTGTGTGTAGCCAGGCTCAACCACATGGCCCTTGCCCTTTAAAAGTTAGTCAGTAAGTCAGGGAGGGGGCGCCTCTTTGTAAAAGATGACCCTGGCCGGTCAGTTTGATTCTTGATGCTTGGCGCAAAATAAAGCTTTGTTTGATCTTTGCTTTGTATCGGTCTCGTCCTTTTGTCCACGGACCCTTCAGAGAGCAAGAATTTCCTGTCCATTTCAAGGCCCTTCTAGCTGGACAAAAAATCAACTTGACATACATAGGACAGAATAATGGGAGAAAATCAAACTTAATTTCTTACATGCAAGAAATACACACAGATGTGGACATTTCAAAAACAGGCAGAATTAGGTATACATGTCATCCTGAACTATGGAGAAGGGCATAGGGGTCTGGGACTTCAAAAAGAAGGAATGTAATTCAAAAAAAGATGAAAAAGAATAAATATTTGGTAAACAAACGTTTGCTGCACCACTCAGTAACAATGGGACATGGAGGACTTTGATCAAAGAGATCTAGCTAGGTTCCTCCCTGGCTACTATACTTAGTTCATATTATAATGAAGTTATCTGTGGTGATAAATTTCCTAAAGCGAATTATCTACACTATTTTTAGGCAGTTTAGGGGGAGGTAGAGAGCTTTTCCTGAATCTACTGGGTTTGGTTGCCTTTTAACTCAAAATAATCTTCATGCCAAAGTATCCCATCTTAGGGCAGCCTGTCCTTAACCCTTACATGGTAGAGGGAAAATTATTTTTCCACCTCTACACATATCACTCAAAGCCCTTGAGAATATGATTGCTGCTTGCCCCTTCAGCTCCTACCACTGAAAATGATTTGCAGTGATCCAGATGTTTCAGGCAGGTTCATGTCTCTGGACTGTCCCACCACATGTTTCTTCTGCGTTCCTCTCATTTTCTTTTCTTATTTTTCTTTCTCCCCATACAGATCTACTTTAAAGATCAGGAAAGTTATAAAGATTTGGGAAGTTATATGACTGACCTGAAGTCTCACAGTTAGTTGGAAATAAAGCTTCAACCTAATAGTTAGGTTGATAACTATTATAGTTAACCTATAGTTAACCTATAACCTAATAGCCTCTCCTCAGATTTTAAGCTCTATAAAGAACATCTTTACATATTTTTCATTTTGGAAAAACAGTTTAATTACAAATACAGATATTTCTCTTAGCCAAAGTTACATATTCTTTGTTTTTGTACTTATTTTCCTCTGTCAATATCAAGTTGAAATCAAACTCAATAAGACAACACAAAGGAAGGGTGCCAAGGTAGTGCAGTCAGTTGGGCATCCGACTTTTGGTTTGGGCTCAGGTTGTGATCTCAGGGTCATGAGATCAAGCCCCACACTGGCCTCCACACTAGTGTAGAGTCCACTGGCATTCTCTCTCCTTCTCCTTTGCCCCTCCTGCTCATTCCCCCACTCTCTCTCAAATAAATAAATTTTTTAAAAAATAAATAAAATAAGGCAACACAAAGGAAAAATTAAGTAAAAATACTTGAACTCAAAAATTTCTATTGAGTGGATTGGAAGAGCAAATATTGTAAAAATGTCTCTGCTACACGGAGCAATCTATACATTCAGTGTAATCCCTATCAAAATACCATCAATATTTTTCACAGAGCTGGAACAAATAACCCTAAAATTTGTGTAGAATCAAAAAAGACTCTGAGTAGCTAAATGAAGGTTGAAAAAAAAAAAAAACCCAAAGCTGGTGACATCACAGTTCTGGACTTCAAGCTCTATTACAAAGCTGTAAACATCAAGACACTATAGTACTGGCATAAAAAACAGACACATAGATCAATGGAACAGAATACAGAGCCCAGAAATGGACCCTCAACTCTGTGGTCAACAAACCTTTGACAAAGCAGGCAAAAATATCCAATGGAGAAAAGACAATCTCTTCAACAAATGGTCCTGGGAAAATTGGACAACTACATGCAAGAGAATGAAACTGGATTTTTTCCTTACACCGTAGACAAAAATAAACTCAAAATGGATGAAAGACTTAAATGTGAAAGAGGAATCCATCAAAATCCTAGCAGAGAACACAGGCAGCAACCTCTCTGACCTTGGACACTGCAGCAACTTCTTGCTAGAACCATCTCTAAAGGCAAGGGAAACAAAGGCAAAAAGGAACTATTGGGACTTCATCAAGATAAAAACCTTTGCACAGCAAAGGAAACAGTAGACAAAACCTAAAGACAGCCTGTCAGATGAATGGGAGAAGATATTTGCAAATGTCTTATCAGATAAAGGACTAGTATCCAAAATCTATAAAGAACTTACCAAACTCAATACCCAAAGAAAAAATAATCCAATCAAGAAATGGGCAGAAGACATGAACAGACATTTCTCCAAAGAAGACAGGCAAATAAATGGCCAACATACACATGAAAAAATGTTCAACATCACTCTGGAAATACAAGTCAAAACCACAATGAGATACCACTTCACACCTGACAGATGGCTAAAATTAAACAGTCAGGAAATGACAGATGTTGGCAAGGATGCATAGAAAGGGGAACCCTCCTACACTGTTGGTGGGAATGCAAACTGGTGCAGCCACTTTGGAAAACACTATGGAGGTTCCTCAGAAAGTTGAAAATAGAGTTACCTTATGACCTAGCAATTGCACTACTAGTTATTTACCCCAAAGATACAAATCTAGTGATCTGAAGTGGCACCTGCACCCCAATATTTAAAAGAGCAATGTCTATAGTAGCCAAACTGTGGAAAGAGCACGAATGTCCATCAACAGATTAATGGATAAAGAAGGAATGGGGCGCCTGGGTGGCTTGGTCAGCTAAGCATCTGCCTTTGGCTCAGGTCATGATCCTGAGGTCCTGGGATTGAGCCCTGCATTCAGGGTGGGGGACGGAGAGGGGTGGTGGTGTCCCTACTTAGCGAGGGGTGTGCTTCTTCTTCTCCTGACCCTCTCCACTGCTCATGCTTTCCTGAGCACTCTCTCTCTCTTTCAAATGAACAAATTAAATTTTTTTTTAAAAAAGGATGTGTGGGGTGTGTGTGTGTGTACACACACAATGGAATAGTACTCAGTCATCAAAAAAATGAAATCTTCCATTTGCAATGACATGGATGGAACTAGAGAGTATCATGCTAAATGAAATAAGTCCATAAGAGAAAGACAATTGTCGTATGATTTCACTCATGTGTAGAATTTAAGAAACAAAACAGAGGATCATAGAGGAAGGGAGGGAAAAATAAGACAAAATCAAAAAGAAAAACAATCCACAAAAGACTCTTAACTATAGGAAACAAACTGAGGGTTGCTGGAGGGGAGGAGCAGGGGAGGATGGATTACTGGCTAATGGGCATTAAGGAGGGCACATGATGGAATGAGCATTGGGTGTTATATAAGACTGATGAATCACTGACCTCTACCTCTGAAACTAATAATATACTGTATGTTAAATAATTGAATTTAAATAAAATAAAATTTAAAATAAATATATAATAAAATAAAAACTCTCTGTTGAGTAACAATGCTATTACTACTTTTTTCTGAGATGTAACTGACATATAACATGTAAATTTCAGCTATACAACATAATCTGATATTTGTATATATTGTGAAAGGATCAGCACAATAAGTCTAATTAACATCTATTAGCACACAAAGTTATAGAATTTATTTTCTTGTAATGAGAACTTTTTTTTTTAAAGATTTTATCTATTTATTTGACAGACAGAGATCACAAGTAGGCAGAGAGGCAGGCAGAGAGAGAGAGGAAGAGAAGCAAACCTCCCGCTGAGCAGAGAGCCTTATTTGGGGCTCGATCCCAGGACCCTGGGATCATGACCTGAGCCAAAAGCTGAGGCTTTAACCCACTGAGCCACCCAGTAATGAGAAAGTTATTACACCCCTGTAATGAGAACTTTTAAGATCTCCCTTAGCAACCTCCAAATTAGCTGTAGTCACCATGCTACACATTATATCCCAATGACATTTATTATTTATTAAGTTTGTACCTTTTGACCCCTAGGGAAGCAGAATTTGCCACCCCAAAATACATCTTTTTGGCATGTGGGTCATTTTTTTTTTAAGATTTTATTTTATTTATTTGAGACAGAGAGAAAGCACACAAGCAGGGGGAGAGGCAGACTCCCTGCTGAGCAAGGAGCCCAACATGGGGCTCTATCCCAGGACCCAGAGACCATGACCTGAGCTAAAGGCAGATACTTAACTGACTGAGCCACTCAGGCATCCTGGCATATGGATTATTTTTTAACTGATCTTTCCCAAGAAACAAAAGGATCAGGAAGAACCTTTGTACTTCCCTATAACTGCCTGAAAAAATTTAGTTAGAACTGTTCTAGGAAAGGAACTATCACCATAGATAGATATAGTATATTGCAAACTTGGTGTGGAGGACTGCAAGGAACCTAGCAAAGTCTGTTTGTTAAAATTCCTCTCTGTATCCCATTGTTTTGGTAGGCCCAGCAGACATTTGTTTGTCACACATTTATTCATTTTCATCTTCCTGTGAATTGCTTTCTTTCCCTTTGAGGTCCCATACCCCTACCCCTCTCTCCTTAGTTCTGGATGGCACATAATCTTCAAGTACCTGACTGCCTTTGGGCCTCATATTCTTGTAGAGTACCCCCTAAGAATGGGTACATATGTAATTAAATTTGACCTTCTCCTGTTAACGTGTCTCCTTTCAATTTAATTCCTAGACCAGTAAAAAAAACTTTGAAGGACAGAGAAAATTTTTTTCTCCCCAACATCCCCTTCACCCATTTCCCCAACCTCCAAACACCTGCCCCTCTCATTTTCCTCTAACCACCTCCTTCCTGTCCTCCTACCATCCCTTCAGTAACTTACTTTTTTTTTACCTCCAGTTAACTTATTATGTTCACCTTTTTTCCATAGGAAACTATAAAATCACTGCGGGCTTGATCTATATCTTACTAGACCTTATGACTCCTCTGCTTAGCAAACAACTAAAACAAAAATGTTGTTTAATTAATTGATTAATAAAATGACTAATTAATAAATAATCTATCCACTTCCTCCAATTTCCAACCCTTAAGCTCAACTACTCCTGCACATAAATTTTCACATCCTGGGTCTTCTGATAGGTCAGTCTTTGTACCTCTGCACCACCAATTTTGGCTTCACACTTCTGTCTTAGTGCTCTAAAAACTGACCCAACTTCCAGCTTGCTGTTGTAAGCAGAAAGAATTAGGGGTCCTGTTACCAACAGATCTATCACAGCTGATCTATCCTAGCCACTAACTCAGGAAATAAAGGATAAGCCCAGGCACACTGCCATGACCACCTGCTCCATCATGGGGATTCCCTGGGAGAGGGGACAAATCAAAAGAATAGCTCCTGAGTTTACCAACACTGTTGCTGAATGGACTCAGATAAACTCATCACAAGAGAAGCCAATAACTCAAGAGATTAGGGTTTGGAAAAGAGAAAGGGAGAAATTTATTTTGGGTGCTGACAGCCAGGGAAGGTGGCAGTTTCAGGCCTTAGCAAACTGATCTCTCTACCCGCAAGATGGATACCTAGGGAGAAGTTGGGGTGGGGTACGTGCAAGAGAGCAGGCAGAGGGTGTGTGATCATCGGTGGGGGCTGGTATGTATTTAACAGAGAATGAGACCTCTTCTAAGCATTCTGTTGCTATCTGGGCTTTTCTGGCTTGGCAACTAGAATGTTCTGGCCTTTGCCAAACATCTTCATCAATGCATCAAGAAAGTACCATAAGCAATAAGCACAATGGGCTTTAGTTAGAGCGGGAGTTAAGTGGTTTTGTCTATTTTTGGTTTTAACTGTTTGTTAAACTTGAAGAAGAGAGTTCGCTGACAGTCCTTGGAGAAAGAAAGATGAGACTTAGCTTTCTTGACATAAGAAATTTCATTTTAGGGGCACCTGGGTGGCTCAGTCAGTTAAGCATCTGCCTTTAACGCAGGTCATGATCCCAGAGTCCTGGGATCCCCCACATTGGGCTCCCTGCTCATCGGACAGCCTGCTTCTCCCTCTGACCCTCCCTCTGCTTGTGCACCCTCTCTTGTGCTCTCCCAAGTAAATAAATAAAATCTTGAAAAAGAAGAAAAGTCACCTTGGGCTCCCAGCCATCTTGTGATCTATGGCTGCCCGACACTACTTGACCGAGCACATTTTTTTTGCAGAACTTCCTGGGATATGTTGAAATTGCAAAATAGACCCCAGTAGATAATGATTTCAAAGGAACAAAAGATTGCAAGAATGAACAGCCACTATCAGCTAAGGAACAAAAAATCAGCAATAAAACTCCCAAAGCTGGTTCAAAAGTAAAGACTGACCTGACACATACTCTTGATTTATCTTTGCAGGATTTAAACTCAGATACTGGACCAACTGGAGCCAGAAAATTGATGATGTCAATCCTTGCCAGCCCTTGTGATTTCAGTCAACTAAGACTTGGACTCTTAAGTCTACCTTAAGATGACTTTTGCCCCAATCTCATGCTGAATTCCCCCATTGAACAAGCCTACCTTCATGAATATATATGCATCCTTAACTTAAAACTTCCTGGGTTATATGGTTTGAGGAAACACTGCCTTGGGAACTATCCCCCATCCCTGGTGTTCTCCTTTAATTGTTACAAGTAAGATTCTTCCTTTCCCAATTCTTTGGCTCAGTTATGTCTTTTGGCTGGACACCCACCAAGAGGCGGACTCAGTTTTGGGTGTCCCAGGTATTGAAAGGTGGGGGAGAGACAGTAAAGTATCCCCCAAACCGAGAAGGCTCTTGGAGACTGGAACAGGAAGCAGGCAACTCCAGGTTGTTTCCACAGTTTTATTCAGGGCAACTAATAGTGGAGGGGATCGGATGGAGGATGATTCATAGCAGCTGCATAGTTATTTCTCTGCAAAGTCCAGACCTCAGTCCACAAATTATATAGAGCAAGGGGACATTTGGGGAGGGGCACTCTCATGAAATCAAAGGGTTCACACACACCTCAAAGGGCTCATATGCACCTAACTAATAGCTAACCTTTCATTAGATCTTGTGGTACCACTTGTGCATCAGGAAGGGAAAAGACTATGTTTTCTCTAACAAATTCACAGGAGGCCACAACAAGCCTCCTCAATCCTGGCCTTGGCAGGCATTTCTAAAGTAGTATGTGTATTAATCTCCAAAGGGCCCAGAACATGTAGCCCCAAGAGAGGGCATGGACCAAACATGAACAAGATGAGATCGGCATTGTCATCACTCCTACACCAGGCATATGTTTCCCTAAATAATGCACCTGTACCTACCTCTGTCTCTGTTATGTTGGCCCAGTTTGTGCATCTGCTTTTGTCTGTGTCTCCCTTTCTACTGCACCAAAATAATCCTTTGGAACCATCATGACACTCCTCTAAATTTAAATATTGCCTCTGGCCCAAGTTTTCTACACTTTTCTGGACAGTGGAGATTGTTTCATTTCGAGATGCCTAGACCAGAGATAGCGGTGAGAGGGGGAAAACAGACTCATCTATCAGATGACACAGCATGAGCAAGTTTATGTTCAGGAAGAATCTAGTGCGATGCTGGATATTGGAGTGTACTCTGCTTTGAACCGGAAGTCACTCATCAAGAGGATCAGTTGTACAGACCGATCAAGTCTGCCCTGAACTGTCCAGAACTACCAACCTCCCCTTTTCCATTGCTGATGGATCTATCCCAGCTGCTGACTCAGGAAACCAATGTGTGACTCCTGGCGCACTACCCTGGCCAACTGCTCCATTAAGGAAATCCAGAAGGGTCTGGACAAATGGAAAGCATAGCTCCTGGCTGGGTTTGCCAACTGTTGCAAGCAAACTCAGATAAATTTGTTGCAAGAGAAGCCAGTAACTCAAGAGATAAGGGTTTGGAAAAGAGAAAGGGAGAAATTTATTGCAGGTGCTGGCAGCCCAGCCAGATGATGGGCTCAAAGCTCAACAACTGACCTCTCCACCCACAAGATGGACACCCAGAGTTTTATAGGGTGAGGCTGGGGTGGGGTACATGCAAGAGTGCAGGCAGAGGGTACATGATCATAGGTAAGGGATGATGTGTGTTCAGCATGTAATCGTGGGCAGAGGAATGGATGTAGGTGGTGTTCTAGGCATTCTCTTGCTTTCAGGGCTTTTCTGGTCTGGCTATTGAAATGTTCCTGTCATTGCAAAACATCTTCATCAATGCCCCAAGAAAGTGCCATAAAAAATAAGAAAAATGGGTCTCCATTAGAGCATGAGTTAAGGGGGCTGGGGTCTTGTCTATTTTTGGTTTTAACTGTTGGTCTGAGTAAGAGGGCTTGCTGACATCCCCAGCCCTTTGCCTGCAACTAAGCATGCCTGACAACCAAGCTTACTTCAATTATGCCAAAAAGATAATTTATGGGCACTTCTTGAGTTTAAATGTATTTAAGCCTCTGTACCAGTATAGAGTACAGCAGAGTACAGCAGTAAATGCTGCGGTGGTTTTCACAAAGAATAAATTAAATTCTAGAAACTGCAGATCCTGAAGGCAACTCCCTGCCCCCAAAACTATGTTTTATGAGAAAAGGTGATACTGATCTTGAGGAGCAGCCTAGGTTAATAAATTACCAGTTACTACAGGTGAACAACCCTTACATCTTTCAGACTGGTTCATCAGAAGCGTGTCATTGACAAAACATAACTGCCTCCCCCATAATGTACATGAAATTCTGTGCCATTATAAAAAAAAGTCCTGGTTGAATTCTAGGATCAAGTTGATGGTCTGTGATAAAGGGAGTCATTCCCTGTCCCCAACCTCTCTGTCAAGTGTTTCATCCTCTTAGTCAAGTGTTTCATGGCTAAGCCCTGACATGAAGCATTTTTTAAAGTTAAGAATAAAGCTTATATCATATGATCTCCCTGATATGAGGAAGTGGAGATGCAACGGGGGGGAGGGGTGGGGGGGGCAGGAAAAGAATAAATGAAACAAGATGGGGTCAGGAGGGAGTCCAACCAGAAGAGACTCTTAAGTCACAAAACAAACTGAGGGTTGGGCGGGGAGTGGGTAGGGAGAGGGTAGGGGTTATGGACATTGAGGAGGGTATGTGCTATGGTGAGTGCTGTGAAGTGTGTAAACCTGGCGATTCACAGACCTGTACCCCTGGGGCTAATAATACATTATATGTTTATTAAAAAAATTTTTTTAATTTTAAAAAAAGAATAAAGTTTAATATCAGTCAAAATCACTGTAGCTGCAACCGTGTAATGGACTTGGAAGGGGATAAAGTATCCGACAAGGTATGTGATCTTAGATTTCGGCTAAGTTGTGCGCATTGCTGGATTTAAGCTTGCCCAAGATTATTTGGGGAATTGTATATGCACTCCCAACAGCACTCTCTCTGTATGAATCGCTGAGGTATTTTCTGAGTGAAAACTTACCTTAAAGAAATCAGGCACAACAAGCTGATTCAGTAACAGCGCCTTGGTAGGAGGGGACGGGCAATTATACCATAGTTTGGTGTTTGTCAATTCCATTTACTTCCAAGAATGGTCTCTAAAGACCTATACTGCAGTCCTGAGAAGAGGGGGGTCACATAAGTAAAACCAAAGAACTGTGTATTTATTAGCTACTGCTGCAGAACAAATAGCCACACATTTAGGAACTAAAAACAACACAGATTTATTATCACATAGAATCTGGGCACAGCTTAACCTTGTCCTCTGCTTCAGGATCTCCCCTGAAGCTGCGACCAAGGTGTCACCCAGGGCTAGCATCTCATCCAAAAGCTCCACTGGCGAGCCATCCGCTCCCAGGTTCATGTGGTCATTGGCAGGATTCAACTGGCTATGTCCCGTGGGATGGAGCCTCCATTTCTTACCTGCTGACAGCCAGTAGTGGTCCCAGGTCCATTTTCACTGAGCACCCCACCCCTCCACAACATGGCATCTTGCTTCATGCACACCAGCGCAGAAGGCACTCTAGAGTCTGCTAGCAATACGGAAGTTGCAATGCCATGTAATGCCACTGTGGGAGGACCATTCCCATCACTTCTGTCACGGGGCCCATGCACACTCAAGATGAAAGGGATACACAGGCATGAATATCAGGAAACGGAGATCACTGGGGACCATCTTGGGGTCTCTCTGTCTCAAACTGGAATATCAAAAATTAGAAGTCCTCAGAGTATCAGCAGCCTGACTTTAGCACTGCTTTAACAGAGTGCAGTGTAAGGGAAGAGAAAAGTAGTCATCACGAGTCCGAGAGTACAGGGAAGCTAGAGGGGACTCAGGAGTCAGTCTGAGGCCAAAGGACACTAAAACAAACTTAAAATTCTGTGTATTTCAGCTTAGGACCAGCCTTAAACAGGGCAACACTCAAGTTAAATTCAGTAATTGTAAATACCCACATGGTGGCAGTAGATGCCAGGAAATCTGAAATATTCTCAGCACCTGAGAGTACAGAAAAGCACATTTCTCTCTCTCCGTGGCAAACCATGTTTTCCTTTCTGCCTGATCATTGGAAGGAGAGGAGGTAACTAGTCTCTTTCTACACACCCACCCTGAAAGCACTATCCATAAAGCACTAACCCTGAAGAGTAAGGACCCAGACAGTTCACTGTATTCTTCCCACAATTCCTAGAACAGTGGTAAGGATCTCAGGGAGAAGGAATAAGGTGTCCTGAGATACACACTTAGAAAGACTTCTCTCAAGTACTAACAGCCCAATGAGTCAGCACAACATTAATTAAAAGTATCATACTTGGTCTAATATAAAGCCAGTCTAGCTCAGAACTAACACTATTGAGGAATCGCAGGGGAAGAAAAGTATAAAATAAAATGGGTAATATTATTTCTACAAATGAGAGACATTAAGGAGAAAGAATTAGTTCTATATAGACATGCTCACAAACATACCCATATATTTACACACATACTGTACAGAAATTCCGAGCATTATCCAGTAAGAGTAGATAGATCTGGCAATAACAAAACAGTAATAACTGTATAGTTGTTCCAAAAAGGTGTTATTATCAGAGGATTTTTATTACCTGAACATATGTATAAATTAAAAAACCTAAATAAGACTCATTCTGATTATCCTACATCTTAACGGTCTGTACCCAGAGAGGTTAATATCTGGCATTGTTAAGAGTTATTTGATCTTGGGCTATCCCACAGGGCAGTTTGGTTTTGCAAAAAAATGCCTCCTATCTTTAGGGATTTTTCCCCCAGTAATATAACATTTCTTTGTGTCAAAAGAACAGCCAAAGAGGTAGAAAGTTGAAAGTGCCTTATGAAACCTGAACAGTCATGGAGATGACAAATAGCTAATCTTGGAGGAATGATGAATACTAATATTGTCCTCTGCCAATTTTATGCCCACACAAACCACAATCACATGTAATCGTTGGAGGAGTTAACAATGTGAGCAAAGATTCGAGTTAACTGAAGAGGTGAGCCCCATGGAAATATGGAGAAAAGCTTACTCCAGCATAAGAAAGCACCCAAACACCCCCTCAGTGATTTCAAGGTGGAGGGAGAGGAGAAAGGGAAGAAGTGGTGGGCGGTGAGGTCAGAGGGAGAACCCAGCCTTGCAAGCCAAGGAGAGGGCTATGGATTTTACTCTGGCTGTGATGGAAAGCCAGCGGAGGCTTGTGAGTAGGGAAACAATACAATTCGTGGTTTTAAATGATTGCTCTAAGACATTTTCTGTTAAATATAATACACATGAAATCTACGATTCATATTTATCTAGAGTGCTGGAATAGCATGATAGCGAGACAAATGATGAGGTCTTAATGACAATGTGTTTTGAAGGTTGAATGGACAGAATTGAGTGGATGGAGTGTGCAGATGAGAGACAGAATCCTGAATTCTTTCAAAGTGTAAGAAGATGAGAAGAGAGTGGGGCATGTTAGAGAGAATATGACGGTTTGGTTTGGGACAGGTTAAACGTCAGATGCCCAGAGAATTAAGAGTCTAGACCTAGAACCAGAACTTGGTGACTAATTGCACTGGAATTAGCAAGAAGGAAAGCCATACCCAGGACAGGCACCATACTCAGTCACATGTCTCTTAAACTTGCTTGTGTTTGGGTCCAGATGCTCAATTTCTTTTTTTTTTTAAGATTTTATTTATGTATTTGACAGACAGAGATCACAAGTAGGCACAGAGGCAGAGAGGAAGAGAAGCAGGCTCCCTGCTGAGCAGAGAGCCCCATGCGGGGCTCAATCCCAGGACCCTGAGATCATGACCTGAGCAGAAGGCAGAGGCTTTACCCCACCGAGCCACCCAGGTGCCCCAAGATGCTCAATTTCTAATGCCTTCAGGTACACAACCAATACAACCAGGATTGAGAATCTCTGATTTACAAGATTATAACAAACTTAAACTATTTCCCCGAAATAATTATAATTCGTTGAGCAAATGCATCTGGTTCATATTCAGCTATAATTTATTTAAATTTTTTAAAAATGCCATTGGAAAAGACATTGTTTTCCTTTCAAGCGATCATCACAATGTCATTTGGATTACATAGCTAAAAAATAAATATTATATTAAACTCACTGTCAACATAGAAACCACACATTTGCAACAGGCTCTGAGTAGGAACTGAGTATAATAACTACTCAATGAGCAATTGCTACAAGTCCATACTCATCACCGTGGGAGGATGACAAAAAGGAAATTATTCTTGCCATAGATGGTTTTATGATCAAGTTCAGAGTCCAAGAACAACAGGAAACAACTTGAAAACAAAGCCAGAAGTATGTGGCATTCATTTCAGGTTAAAGTAGTGTGCACTGAAGAGAAATGACAGTGTGGGATGGAGTGGCTCAGGTCATGATCTCAGGGTCCTTGGATCGAGCTGCGTGTCATGCTTCTTGCAGCGAGGAGTCTGTGTCTCCCCTGCCCCCACTTGTGAGTGTGCACATGCGTGTGTGCACATGCACGTCCACACATGCACTCTCTCTCTAATAGTCTTTTATAAAAAATAAAAATAAATGGCAGAAGAGCAGAAGTATAAGCAGTTCTCAGCTAGCAAACAACTGATAACTAGAAGCATTCCCCACCTGCTTTAATACCACACACCTACAAAGACTTCATGCTGAAGCTGATGACCTTGCTTCTTATCTCCCTGAGAAAGCTGGAGGAATCAAAGCAGAAAAGCATTTTTAACCTCCTATCATCACATCACACAACCTACCAGTATTTGCACCCTGGCCCTCTGCCTTCTAGCCTGTCTTGAGCATGAACGGCAGGTGTCCCACTCTATGGCTAATCTCTCCACTTGTACACCAGGTTCTTCTTCTCTCACTCAAGGTCACCATTTCAATTCTGTAATTCTTCCTGTGCAGAACTTCTTGTTGGCCCCTTCAGATCCATTTTCCTCCTTCCCTTGTCCTACTCTCTGCCAGTCTGCCCTGAATCAACAGGTTCCCCTGCCCTCCAGCTTCTAGACTTTTCTGTCAAGGACAGGGGTGCCCAGGAAAGGATCTGGAATGTATAGGAGGTAGGAAGGTGGAGGTGGGACATTTGTTTTTCCAGCTCTCTCTCCATGAGCTGGCTCAGTCCATCCACCAAATGGTTCAAATAGGTCTTTCTCCATAGCTCCTTTTTTCCGGATTCCAGTAACTTTTCCCCTCCCCCAACTGGTATTAATACCAATCTGTAACTTACCCCAGGGTACTACACTATCCCTTTGTTTTCCTTATACTCTGACCATAATTTTGTATAGTAAATAATCCCTTTTAAAAGTTCAAATTATCCAGCTTGTGCACACCATCTGCATTTTTCACTAGGCAAGTGAAGATCCCCATGACCCCCCATGACCCCCATCAGCAGCCTAGACAGTGATCCATCCTGAAGGGAGTAGAGGAAAGAGAGTTCTGGGAGGGAGGTCTTTGGGAACAAAACGGTGAGGTGCTGAAATTATTTCAGGATAAGTTTGTCAAATATGATGCAGCATATTTGGGGGGGCAGAGAAATACATGTTTCAAACTGACTACAAACTTTCTTTTTTTTTTTTTTAAGATTTTATTTATTTACTTGACACAGAAAGAGAGAGCACAAGCAAGGGGAGCAGCAGGCAGAGGCAGAGGGAGAAGCAGGCTTCACACTGAGCAGGGAGTCCGACACGTGGCTGGATCCCAGGACCCCAGGATCATGACCCGAGCAGAAGGCAGATGCCTAACTGACTGAGCCACCCAGGTGCCTGACTCTACAAACTTTCCAAAAGAAATATGCCATCAGATATGATGGGGAGGAAGAGGGGTTTGGTAAGAAAAGGTAGAGGCCAAATACGCTGGTGGAACTCAAGCCTTTCCTTCCTCCCTCAGAGTGTTTCCAGTTTTATCTGGATAAGAGAGCACTGTGCTATGTATGGATAGCTCAGTTTTATTACCACTAGCATTATTATTTTGCCACCCTCTGATCCCAGAAGAGAAAAAAAACAAACATAACTGGAATTTTTTTGGAGGGTATGGTTGGTTTTTCTTTGCAAAGTCAACTGAATATCCCTTTTTACTTACACACCTGTAAGGCCAACACACCCTCAGATTTGGACAACAGGTAGGTGAGAATTCATTATCCTCTTAGCAAAGCCATAAGGAGGGAAATTTTGCTTAAGGTAACTTGAGACCTTCTACAGACTTCCTCTGCTATTCAAAAGTAGAGTATTCCTATGAAACCTTTTATAAGCCAGAATGGCATGAAGCAAAGAAGCAATTATCATTCATTTATGTGGAAAATGTTTTAAGTATTCCCAGACCCAAAAATAATTTCTCTTCGGCTTTTCTGGTGCCTTAGGACACATCTTGCTGATGAATGCACAAAATAAATGGAGATAAAGCACAGTTGCTCACACAGTTCAAAGCTCCAGCAGCTTGGCATTGAGATGCTGACTTTACTTCCCAAGGAAGGAGGTCGGCAGGGCACTCTCATTGCTTGGGGGTGCACACTGCCTCTGTATAATGGTTCGCTGCAAAACAAACACCGAATGCTATATTTATTTTTTTGCTTTCATTCATAAAGGCAAAAATTCTCTTTGAATTTCTTCCACTTATCAAAAACAGATACTAGTGTAGGTTTTCTGTAAAAGCAAAGTGGTATAACGTGACCTTCCGATAAACAAGGGATAATCCTGCACCTACTGCCTTTTCCCTGAGATAGGGAATCTGGATTGTATGGAATCAAGGCAGTCACAGACAAACTCAATGAGTTTTATGAAATAATGTATCATAAAAGCATAAAGGAAGGACCAGTGCACAGCGCTGGGCCAAGAAAGGGAAAATGGTGATTTTTTTGTGTGTGTGTCCATGAGGCAGTCTATGCCTTAATCCAGCCCACCTGGGGGCATATATGCACTCAGGAGACATGACTGTGGGTATTTCAAAGATCTTGTTACTGAAGTCTAATATTAGGGACCCAGGCTTACTGCAACAGAAAGTTCATGAAGTAGCAGAATTCAAACTGAACCTGCTCTCCATATAGAACTGATCGATTCGAACCGTGGGAAAGTAGTTGCAGAAGAAATGAAAAGAGCGATGGTCAGTTTACATGGACCCTTTTCCTCTAAGAATAACACGAGGGAAATGAGATTGCCTATCCTCCAAAATCAGCTATTGCTGAGTGCTCTGGATCCCCAGGGTACCCCGAAGCTGGAGACTTAACCCCAGTTATCCAGCGAAAATTCTGAACCGAAAACCACCCTCCAGTGTGGACTTCTCAACAATACAGCCTCAGAGCGATCTGGATCAATCCACCCTCGTGGTCACTTGCACCTAACTAGTGATAATAATAAGTACACAGGATTCCTGGACAGGTCAAAGGAGGGAGGGCCTTGAGGAAATTGACCAGAACGGCTGTCAGCAGACTCCCATAGATCCCCATGCTATCTATTAAACAACACTAATGGGAGATATTTCCACTTCCCAAACTACCAAAAAAGTTAGTCTCAAAGACATCTTTTTAAATATTGGGATTTGGAAAGAAGGTTTCACAGCTGAAAATAGGTGGGCCAACACTGCGTCCTTCCACACTGTCAGGCAGCCTCACTCCATCTGATACAGCTGTCTGCTGAAATCTGCCAACAGGACAGTTAAAAATAGATGGTAACTCCCTTCAAGGAGTTGCATGATTGATTTATATAGCCTTCCATAGTTATCTGTCCAGATCAGTTGTCTCCAAATATTTGTGCTTGCATGCCCTTAATAGTAACGCGAAAAGCTGGGCATCCTCCATGGCTGTTTAAGCTGACCACTTAATATTTTTAAATGTGTTTGAAGGTTTATTTATCCATGGGTTAATAGTACTTTATTGCTAGTATAAGTCAGGATTTAACTATGCTTATTTTTATCCATACCCCTTGTAGTTAAAAAAAATCTTGTCCTTATACACAAGTAGATGAGAATAGAAGTTCTGCTTGCAAAACTTAAAATATATGAAGTATTTATTTTGTATCTAGTAATTAGAACAATATATTAACATTGGAAATGGAGGAATTAATCTTAACTTAATAAAGCCATTTCTCTAAAATTTGGGCACTATATCCTAGGTGATATTTTTGAATACTTTGCTCTACATCCCATATATATTAGTGTAGGTCCTGCTTTTAAGAACATGAAAAGCAATATGAGAGAAACAGAGACAGAAAGAGAAATTAGAGAAAAGATATCAGGTCTAGGGATGGATTCAGGTTTTGTTCCAATATAACTTGAGGTGCAGACCTCTTAAAAAAAAAAGAATATAATATTATTACTTTAAAAAATAGGTATAAAAGTAAATATTTATGTAATACAAGAATAAAACCACAACAAATTATAAATTTTAAAAGGATGATGAAGTCCACAAACATCATATGACCTAGAAGAACAGAAAACATCATTCTTTTTTTTTTTAATTTTTTTTAAGATTTTATTTATTTATTTATTTGAGAGAGAGAGAGCGCGCGCACAAGCTCAGGCAGAGTGGCAGGCAGAGGCAGAGGCAGAAGCAGAGGCAGAAGCAGGCTCCCTGCTGAGCAAGGAGCCCGATGTGGGACTCAATCCCAGGACGCTGGGATCATGACCTGAGCCGAAGGCAGCTACTTAACTAACTGAGCCACCCAGGCGTCCCCAGAAAACATTATTCTTAACATATCCCTCTAACACTTTTTCTACAGTTTTGGCCTAATACTCTGAATCACCCCTTCAAATGGCAATGCCTTTTTTATCATTTTTCTAGGGAAAACAGAAAGATAACTGAGACTTTTCTTCAACATAGTTGATACATTTTCTTCTTATTATTAATAGTTAAGAAAAATTTCTTTCTGTTTCATTATTGGTAATAATTGGTATCTATCATTTCCTCCAAGTTTGTTGTTCAGAAGGTGCTTCTCGCCAGGCGAAGCCCTTGGAGACTCCTGACAAGGTGACAGGCACAGCATGGGGGCTAGAGCACCCCTGGTCTTGCTGCTTGCCTCTCTGACCCATCAGAGTGAGTGTGTCCCTCTGATGTGACTCCCTCAGCAGTAGCTCACTATTTGACAAAATATGAACATGGAAGACATGAGGCAGTTAAACAAAAATGGTCACGGCTCCCACTGTGCCATCCTACTGAATTTGGAATATCCCAACACCGGCCAAATTACTGCTTTCCTAAAGACATGACTCACCCTTAACAGACATTCATATAAGACAGGAAGAGACAACGACCTATGAAAGGTTTATGATTAAAAGAGAATTTTCCAACGCCAATATTGGACCCCTGAAGTTTGTATGTCTCGAGATGATACATCTTGGGAGACCTGGGATGGACAAGAGGTATTCCTTTCTTTTGAAAAGCAGAAAAATGGTGACGGTGAAAAGAGAATTTGGGGAAAGAGAAACAGCATCAGGATATATTCTCTTGTTGTTGCATACATTATTCTCTGGGCCTATACTATTTTCTGATTTGGGCCATTGTCAATATAGTTACTGTTTCTGTATCTTACCATTTTGTCTGCTCAGCCTATCATTAATTTTGAGATATGAATTGAAATATTCCACTGTGATTGAGGATTTGTCAATCTCTCCCTGTAGTTCTATCCATTTTTGCTTTATAAATATTGAGTATTTTAATTAGGTATATACAAGTTTAGAATTGTTAAATATTACTAGTGAATTGAATCTTATCCTAGCGCTTATCCCATTATATTGTAATTATTAGTTTCTTTGTGTGTTTCCCCACTACAAAGCTGCCTTACGAGGAAGAGTCAATGTTTGACTCATGGGTGAGTACCTGATACCACTACTATAGATTCGGCTCTCATTACCTCCTTCCTATTAATACAATTCCCTAACCAGACCAGTAGTAAACTATCAATTTCAGTCCCTTAAAGTCTCTCTCAGATTAATATTCTGGGAGAATAACTCTGATCATATCACTTCTTTTTAAAAGTATGGGTTCCTATTGCTCATGAAATAAAGTACAAACTCCATAGCTCATCATTTGAATTTTTCAATGACTTAAAATTCACCTGCTTTCCATTCATTCCCTCTCACACACTAGGAGACCAATCAAACAAATTCTCACTAGCCACACACAAATCTTATATTCCTTCTGCTTTCCACAAATAATATTTAGATCATGGTATCATTTCCTTTCTAATCTACAAGTCCAAATCCTTTGAAGTCAATCCTAAAAGCCTCTTCCTCTAAAAGTTTTTGGTATAGTCACCAAATCATATTCTCTCCTTCTTTTGAATGATGTTATGGACTAAATGTTTGTGTCCCCTCAAAATTCATATGCTGAGCCCTAACCCGCAATGTGACTGTACTTAAGGAGAAGGCCTGTGAGGAGGTAGTAAAAGTTAAATAAAGTCATATGGGTAGGGTCCTAATCTGATGGGACTGGTACCCTCATAAGAAGAGAGCCCTGGGCTCTCTTTTTTTTAGCTCTGCCTAAAAACCAGGAGAAGAGCTCTTACTTTGCTTAGCATAATACCCTTAGCTCTATCCATGACTGAGCCACCCAGGCACCCCAACAAATTTATATTTTAATTCAAAGACTTTGACTTCACTGACTTTGTTATAATGAACTCAACAAGCATAAAATATTATTTAAATTCTCCAACAATGGGCACCTGGGTGGCTCGGTGGGTTAGGCCTCTGCCTTCGGCTCAGGTCATGATCTCAGAGTCCTGGGATCAAGCCCCGAATCAGGCTCTCTGCTCAGCGGGGAGCCTGCTTCCCCCGCCCCCCTGCCTGCCTCTCTGCCTACTTGTGACCTCCCTCTCTGTGTCAAATAAATAAATTAAAATTTCAAAAAAAATTCTCCTAAAATTAGGAAATCATGAATTTTCCTCTTAGCTTAGATTGTGCAAATGAAGACAATGAATGACTATAGTAGAATCATTTTTTAAAAGACAATGCAGAATCTCTATTTGTTTCATCTCTACAAACTTGCTCTGCATTTATATAGCATTTCTTTTTCCAAACTTTAGTTTACACGTTACTCTGGCAGTTACCACATGCCTGCTATGTGTCATAAACTGTGTTGGCACTGAGTAGAAATGATGAGCAAAAATAGTGGAAGAGACAGATGAAAATTCTAAGTTTTTTAAAACTACAGCAGACATTTACATATGCTTACTATGCTCCAGGCATCATTCTAAGCATTGTACACACACTAAATCATTCTAGACTCACAATAACCCTACAGGTAGGTTCTATTACTATCCCCATTTTAAAGATGAGCAAACTCTTGGCCCTAAAATCCCTGCTCTTAACCACTCAAATGTATTCTGCTGTCTCATTAACCACACAAGTAAATGGAAAACTGTTCCTGTGCCATGCCATGAGGAGATGTCTGGAGACCGACCATTAAAAGCCTCCATCATGAGGGCGCCTGGGTGGCTCAGTGGGTTAAGGCCTCTGCCTTCAGCTCAGGTCATGATTTCAGGGTCCTGGGATCAAGGCCCAAATAGGGCTCTCTGCTCATCAGGGAGCCTGCTTCCTCCTCTCCCTCTCTCTGCCTAGTTGTGATCTCTATCTATTAAATAAAATCTTAAAAAAAAAAAAAGCCTCTATCATGGGGGCCTAGTGCTGGTCAGGAAGGTCAGAGTAGGCTACCTGAGGAAGTCTGCTTGAGGAAGACCCAAAGGATGAGTTAAGTAGGCAGAGGTGGGCAAGAGGAGCATTCTAGGCAAATGAGTCCTGTGCTAGAGCATGAGCAAAGGATTGAACAATGGCCAGCTGCCTGGAGTAGGAACACAAGAGGGAGAGTGATGGAGGATGAGGTTAGGTACAGGGGCGAGAGGCAGGGGCGGAAGCAGATTATGTAAGCCCCTCTAGACCAGTTTAAGAAATAGTACTTCCAGCTCGCCTGGGTGGCTCAGTGAGTTAAAGCCTCTGCCTTCCGCTCGGGTCACGATCTCAGGGTCCTGGGATGGAGCCCCACATCAGGCTCTCCGCTCAGCGGGGAGTCTGCTTCCCTTCCTCTCTCTCTCTGCCTGCCTCTAAAAAAAAGAAATAGCACTTCCATATTTATCCGTATGATTCTCATTAAGAACTAATAATGTTTGGGGGCACCTGGGTGGCTCAGTTGGTTAGGTGTCTGCCTTCGGCTCAGGTGGTGATCTTGGAGTCCTGGGATCGAGCCCCATGTTGGGTTCTCTGCTCAGGAGAGAGCCTGCTTCTCCCTCTCCCTTTGTTCTCTCTCTTTCTCTCTCTTGCTCTCATTCTCTCAAATAAGTAAATATATAAAATCCTTTTTTCAAAAAAGAACTAATTTCCTTATCTCTCAAAAGGTAGACCTAGGAGGGTTTTGTTTTTTTTTTCCCTCTAAAGGACAAGGCTACCTACCACACAGAGGTAAGACTCACAAGCTATGGATAAACTATTGCACTAGGCTTTTTTGTTGCTTTCGTGGGAAGGTTGGCCTGTTCACCATCCTAAGGCTAGTTCCTTATAGCTGGAAGCAGAAGTATAAATATGGAAACTAAAGCCTTGGATGGGGATGAGATTCCCCAGAAAAAGAGCTGAGTAAGAAGAGAATGCCAACATTTAATTATCAGTTGGCAAAGGATGAACTGCAAAGGAAATTTAAAGAAAGAGAAAGGAGGAGGGGTGAGAGAGACAGAGAGAGAGAGACAGAGAATGAACAAACAATTTGAGAGGTATAAAGAAAATACTAAGTCATTGGAGGTGAGAGAAGAACATTGTCTCAAGAAGGGAGAGGTTAACAATGTCCAATGCCATTGCAATTTCAAGTCAGATAAAAAATGAAAGGTAGCATCATGAAAGTTATCAGTAACCTTACAGGCACCATGGGGCTCTAGAGTGCTGATTCCTAATCAGAGGTGATTTTGCCCCACAGAAGTCATTTGGGAACACTGACAGACATTTTTGGTTGTTACAGCTGGGGGGACAGGGCTGTTCCTGGCATCTAGTGAATGAGGACAGGGATGCTGGTAATTAAACATCCTAAATGTACAGGATGGTGCCACAAAGGAATGACTCAGACTAAGATGCCAATAGTGCCAAGGTTAAGAAATCCTGAGATAGAGTAACATAGGACAAAATTAGCTTGAAGATGGTTTAGAGATTGCTGGTGAGAGAGGAACAGAAGTAGTACATAGAGACAATTTTTCAAAAATTTGTCTGGAAAGAGGAACTAGGGCAGTAGCTCAAAGAGAATGAAGGAATCAAGTGAGGATTTTCTTTCTTCACTCTCTTTCTCTTCCTCTTTTTCTTTTTCTTAAGATTAAAAATTTTTTTCTTTCTTTTTTTATTAACATACGTTGTTTATTTCAGGGGTACAGGTCTGTGACTTATCAGTCTTACACAATTCACAGCACTCACCATAGCACATACCCTCCCCGGTGTCCATCTCCCAGCCACCCCATCCCTCCCACCTGCATGCCCTCCAGCAACCCTCAGTTTGTTTCCTGAGATTAAGAGTCTCTTATGGTTTGTCTCCCTCTCTGGTTTCCTCTTGTTTTATTTTCGCTCCCTTCCCCTATGATCCTCTGTCTTTTTTCTCAAATTCCTCATATCAGGGAGATTATATGATAATTGTCTTTCTCTGATTGACTTATTTCGCTTAGCATAATACCCTCTAGTTCCATCCATGTCATTGCAAAAGGCAAGGTTTCTTTCTTCCTTCCTTCCTTTCCTTTTTTTTTAATGGCTGCATCTCTCTTTCTTTCTCTTAGTTGGGAAAAAACTTGAGCCTTTTTAAAAGCTTCAACTGAGAGTATGAATGAATATTCAGATTAGAGAAAAAATAATCTATAACTTCAGATACCTTGGAAGGTGAGAGGAGGTAAAATAAAAGCAGGAGAGGAGGATTTAGCCTGAGAGAAATAATTATATCCATCTTGCAAGAGAAGGGGAATGGAATAGTATGAATAGAGATGCAGTCAGGGTTATGTGTCCTGGAAATGGGACACACAGGTGTCCCTGTATGGGACAGGTGATGGAGTTCCCATTTAATGGCTTCTATCATCTCTGTAAAATAAAAGTCAAGACCACCTTCTGAGAATCATAGCAGATGAGAGGAAGAAGGTTTGAGGAAGCTTGAAATAATCCTTATGGAAAGTAGGAGAGAGATTGACTGAGAATCATTTCAGGGTTAGTATACAGTTTGAAGTGATTTTAATTAATTTTCTGTAAAATCAACATGCTCTATTGTGTAACTCTCTCCAGCAGTGCTTGGCTGCTCAGGCACAGATGTAGAGAAAGCAGTTGGTTTATCAATGATTGCAGCCTTGGCAGATGCCACAAAGACAGAAGGGGAAGGGAGTGTAGGGAACTAGCAGAAGTATTACTGAACAATACATCATGGCATCTTAGCTGGGCAAGGAGATATGTGAATAAGGGAGGTAAATGGCTGAGAAGAAAATGCATGAGTTAACAGACACAAATAAGAGGACATTTTGTCCAAGGCAAAATACGAATGGGGCCAGTGACTTCAATCCCTGTTACAAATATGCAAACTGAGATAGGAACTGCCCAATGCAAGGTATGCAGAGCAAAGCTTTGATGTGCTGGGTCCTTTTGTGGTGGCCCCCTGAAGTTCACCAGAGCTCAGAGCAAATTTTACAGTATCATACTGTAAGGGTTTAAAAAATAGATTTTATTGAGAAAACTCAAGCAATCAGCAACAAAAGTCACAGGTCCTTTGATCCTATCACTTTTCCCATGAAGAAATATGTGTGGCCCAAGCCATCTGAAGGACACTCAATCCAGTATTCCAGGGAAAAGACCCCTCCACACTGCTGTTCTTCTTTCTTATAGGGCAAGCATGATAGCAAACTTCTCAGAAGACATAAGCAGATAACTTAAATGTTAGGCAGTCTGGATTGCATGCTATCTATTTAGAGGAAGTGACTGTGAATGCTAGCTGCTCAGCACCCAAAGACAGTGGAGACCATATAAAGTTGTAGTTCTTGTAAGAGGGTAAAATAATGCTGTAGACTTATAGGACACTGGGTTCAAGTGTGGCTTTTCACACTGATTGAAAGGTATTCCTGGTTCCAAATGGCCCAGTGGTTCAGGTAACCAAGAATGAACTCTCAGGGTCAATTTCAGAAAATACTACACTTTGTACCATGAAATTCTATATATCATTTAATAAAAGATATTTAGCATAGTTTGTTGTATGTATAATTCAGCATACTTTTCTCACTTTATTTCCTCATCATCCTGTGTGGTTTTTAGAGAAAAATGAAGAAACAGAGGATATGGTTTCAAAGTAAAGAGCAGTCTTATGAAACAAACCATAATGTTGTTGGCATTTACCAACTAAAAAGGTTTAAGCATAACTTACAGAGAATACTTCTGTATTTGACTTCCAACACACACACAAAAATAGTATATACATACATACATAACTTCAAAATGGCAACATGTCTCATGAGGATTTTTTTCCCTTTATAACAAAGATGGAGAGAAAAAAGAAAACAAAGCTAAGAGATCAGAGAGGAGAAAATACAAATTTTCCCTTAATGGGTTCCAAGTTCTGGAATAAAATAATAGAAGACTTATAGCTAAGATACACAAAATATAACTACTACTGGAAGAGATGAAATTTATGAAGTCCAAGATTTTTCTTTTTCTTTTCTCTTTTTTTTTCTTTGAGTATAGTTGGCACACAATGTTACATTAGTTTCAGGTATACAACTTAGTGATTTGACAAGTTTATATATTATGCTATGTTCACCACAAGTATACCCCCACCCTCTGTCCCACTGCATCACTATTACAATACCACTGACTGTATTCCTTATGTTCTGCTTTTTATTCCCATGACCTACTAATTCTATAATTGAAGGTCTGTGTCTCCCTCTCCCCTTCACTAATTTTGCTCACTCCCCACTGGCAACCATCATTTTTTTCTCTGTATTCATACTTCTGATTCTGCTTTTTGTTTATTCATTTTTTCAAATTCCATTAATGAGTGGAAGCATACAATATTTGTCTTTTTCAGTCTGACTTAGCATAATCCCTTTTAGTCCATCCATGTTGTCTCAAATGGCACATTCTCAAATGGCACATATCCATGATATATAGATATAGATATCCCCCACACTTTCTTATCCATTCATCTATTGATGGACACTTAGGTTGCTTCCATCCATGTCTTGGCTATTGTAAATAATGTTGCAAAAAACAGGGGTACTTATGTCTTTTTGAGTTAGTATTTTCATTTTCCCTGGGTAAATACCTAATAGCGGAATTACTGGATCATAAAAGATTTCTATTATTTGGTGAAAAGGCAAACAAAACAAACAAACAAAAAGAGCCAAACATGGCAGAGAAAGTCGCCAAGTAGTATCCTCGGCAGTTTTATTTTTAAAGGTACTTAGAGATACACAATATTGGAAATCATGGCAGTTGAGCTTTCTGATAAAATTCCATATTAAATAGAAGCAGGACCTCAATGTTGTTCAGGGAAATGCCATGGACAAAAATCTTCAAGTTGATCAGAGAGAAAATATTTCCTAAAAGCCAGAGGTGATGTTTTGCCTCCAAAAGCAAAAATCATCAAGAGGAAAGAAGGAAAAAAATGTAAAGAATGCAAAAGAAGAAAAGTGCACCTTTTCTGACAAATAAGGGAAGAACAACTTAGAGCACACCAAATTATAGGTTTTAAAATTTAAAAAGCATCCAACTGAATTGGCTACTTGATGGCTTACACATTTCAAGAAAGTTAAAAGTGGAGGTTTGGGAAAGTATGCACTTGAGACACAAAGGTCTTCTCAACTGGTGCTTCTCAAACCTGAATGTGCTTACAAGTTACATAGAGAACTTGTTCAAAAACACTCTGATATCATTGGTCTGGTATTCAGCCTGGGATAGTGCATTTCTAATAAGCTCCCAAGTGATGTGAATGCTGCTGGTTCTGGCTCACACTTTGAACAGCAGAGTACTGATGACTCCCAACTTAATACAGCATCTAGGAAACCCAAGTAAAAATTCTCCAAATATTCATTCAGTCATAGAAATGTACAGAGATTGGTCCTTTTGTGGTGGCCTAATCTCAAGATAAGGAAATTGGTAGCATGGGGAAACAGGTTTTATTCCTTTTACCTATGAGTCACTGAATTAATTTTTGCTTTATACTAATCAAAGTTATGAACATAACTCTATCACAAAAATGCCTGTTCTGGGGCACCTGGATGCTGAGTCAGTTGTGTAACTGACTCTTGGTTTTGGCTCAGGTCATGATCTCGGGATCTTGAGATCAGATCTGTGTCCGGCCCCACTCAGCAGGGAGTCTGCTTATGATTTTTCTCTCTCTCCTTCTGCCCCTCCCCCTGCTCTCACTCTCTCCCTCTAAAATAAATAAATTAAAAAAAAAAAAACTGTGTTATTTTTCAGACAGTTCCAGAAGCACTGATAAAGCCATATATGCTCACCTGGGCAACATTCCATGAATACGTAGGAGGATTACTATAACATTCCAGTGGCACCCATTTTACACAGGTGATGTATGGAAACTTCAAACTTGTAACTCTGGGGCCTTCAATGAGCAAAGCAGCTCATATAGGCCTCGGGTAAGCACACGCTCTAGAAGTTGAACCATGTGCTCAAATGCCCAAAGAGCAGGGCTTCTTGCCCCTGCCCACTTGTGCTCTGCCCGGCAGAGAGGACTAATGACACCTAATCAGCAGACTGAGACTGGCCAACAAGAACCATGCCTAGAATATGTCAAATGGTCTAGAATTAGCCAGCTTTCCTTATGTTTCACTTCCAGGGTGACATTCTTCAGCCTGTTAAGTAGCCCAAGTCTTCTCCCCAAACTCCTAGCCCAATTCTCACTGTGTTTTCCCAATCTTTTAGATTGAGCAGCTACCCTGTCCCGATTTATGTTCCACTTCTGCGATTAAGTGGACTGGAGCTTGGCAAAGAATCCTAGACAATATGGCTTCTGGAGCCCTGGTATTATGCTCAGTCCTTGTAGTCCTCTACGACCTGTGGTCCAATTCCATTCCCAAGAATAAAAACATTGTTATTTGACTAAAAGTATTAATGAAATGATTGTTACCATATCTCGCCCAATCAGACTGAATCCTTTCCTACTTACACCAGCTTAGATAGAATCCATGTCATTTCTAAAACTGTGCTGTTTTATTTTACAAAACAAAACAAAAAAACAACACCGAATTATTTGTATGACTAATCTGTTTATTTTGTTTCTGTGGAACCCCTAATACCTCGTGGCCACATTTAGAAATTAAAAAAAAAAAACCTAGAAACCACGGACTAGCCAGATTCTATTACTGAAATCATTTTATCGACCAGGATCTCATTTTTCTTATCTATAACACATGGATGTGGAGTTACTATCTTGCCTTCTTCACAAACTTATTGTGAAGATTGAATGGAATTATGAATATTGTAACACTATAAATCTGTAATCTGTAAAGTAATCTGTAAAGTACTACATAAGCATCAAATATTATCACTGATGTTGCAAGTTTAGTTTAGCAGATGAATAAACTACTTTTAGAAGCAAATTCTCCAAACGTAGAGTAATGAAGTGACAAGTAACATCACATTCTGCCTCTTAAACTAACCTCAGGGATTAAGCAGACAACTTTATCTGTGGTTATGCCACCAAATAAAATGCAACTATCTTGCTTAGGTTTCAGTACTCCTCTAGGCACTAGCTAACAAAACGTGACTACTGAGCTTGTTGTCACAACATTCTGTGGTTCACTTATTCTTTGTAGGAAAACTAATTCTATACTAATATAATTTTTATTTTTTTTATTTTTGATATCATAAACCAATTAGATCAATATATTGCAAGACAATGCACTGTAGGTACATGATAAATATTACACTAAGTAACTAAAGTGCCAAAGAACTTTATCAACCCAGAGATGATGCGACCTATGGTAAAACTAGCTATAAATTATTCATATAGTCTATACTCATTTTCCAACATAGAAAAAAATTTTAAATACAAATAAAAGGGATGCCTGAGTGGTGTAGTCCATTAAACATCTGACTCTTGGTTTTGGCTTGGGTCATGGTCTTGGGGTCATGGGATCAAGCACTGAGTCAAGTTCCACGCTCAGCGCAGTCTGACTCTCCCTCTCAATCACACCCCCTCCCCCGAATACCCATGCTCAATCTCTCTCTCTCTCTCTCTCAAATAAGTGAATGAATCCTTAAAAAAATACAAATAAAAAGTACACACTGATTCCACAGTATTTACATAGAAAATCTTCCCTTATTTCTCTAGATATTTCTCAGTATTTCTGAGAAATTCTTTTGGTCCAAGCTCATCCAGCTGAATTGGCTAGTTGATGGCTTACAGATTTCAGAAAAGTAGTGGGTAGAGGGTCCTTGAAAATGGAGGTTAGGAAGACATGAACTTGAAGCACAAAGGTATGACTGGCACTTCTTAAACTTGAATATACTTACAAATCACCTTTTATGTCAACTTGTCTCCTAAAAATCCAGAATTATGAATGTAAGAACACTATTTGGCATCTTGATTTTAAGATATACTGGGGGGGTGCCTGGGTGGCTCAGTTGTTAAGCCTCAGGTCATGATCCCAGGGTCCTGAGATCTAGCCCTGCATCAGTCTCCCTGCTCAGCGGGGGCCTGCTTCTCTCTCTCCCACTCCCCCTGCTTGTGTTCCCTCTCTTGCTGTGTCTCTCTCTGTCAAATCAATAAAAAAAATCTTTTTAAAAAGATCACTATTAAGATATAACATAAAGGAATTAGAAATCACCTCAAATTTTCATTACTTTTTAAAAATTTATTTTATTTATTTATTTTAAAAGATTTCATTTATTTATTTGACAGACAGAGATCACAAGTAGGCAGAGAGGCAGAGAGAGAGGAGGAAGCAGGCTGTCCGCAGAGCAGAGAGCCTGATATGGGGCTCCATCCCACGACCCTGGGATCATGACCCGAGCCGAAGGCAGCGGCTTTAACCCACTGAGCCACCCAGGCGCCCCTAAAAATTTATTTTAAAATATCAAAGATTCAATAAACCCTGAGGAGAGAAAGAGAAGTCAAGATGGATCCCAGAGCATATGTTTAATGAATATGGCATGATTTGCAAAATTAGTTCAGACTAAAATACGGAATCTGCTTTAAATTTAGTGTATATCACATATATTTATACTTCAAAAATACTATTATTGTCAAATTTAAGCCACATATATTTTTTATTTTTATATAAACATATAATGTAACCCCACCACCCTCTCCAAACACCCCTCAAGCCACATATATTTTTAAAATGTAACTTTACTATGTCTGAATCTCTAAATTTATTCTTCCTGATAAAAGACTTTTAAAAAACCGGAAAATGAAAGTTTATTAGTATTTTTCAAAGAAGAATCACTTGCGTCAACAGGACATGTAATCTATGGTCATGCAATCAACTTTCCAAAGTGCTGATTAATTTAATTTAACCTTAAAGTTTTGCTGATTATCCACTGTGCAGCATTCATGACATACAATGCCTTTAATCACTGTGTAAGCAGGAAAACGACTCCCACAGTCACTGTAAATTGAGAAGAGGGCTTTTTTTAAACCTTTAGGCAGTTAAAATAGATTGGCCTCTGTCTTATACTGTTGACCTTTCCTCTGAGTTTACTTGATTGGCAGTGAAATACTTCCGGTCGAGTGTTCTGGTAAATTGGGTTGTGTTGGTCAACAAACTGAGAATCTGTATAGCAGGTATCACTCACAGCTTATACTTCACCTAATTTTATTTTTACCCAATGTACTACGTGATGCTCTGTATTAAATAAAGACCTACTTTGATGGGTTAGTCCAAGTACCTCTATTTTTCAGTTCCGACTTGACATTACTGTTTGGCCATCTACCCTTAGACAGTCTATCAACTTAACTTTTGAGAATTGAATAATGCATGAATCTGTAGAGCTTTAAAATGAGAAAGCAATCAATAATAACATGACAAAAGGAGTACGGTTCTCTCCTAATACCAAATCTAAACATTTCAATTCAACAATACTGACTCAAATGGCATAACTGCTCACTGTTGCACCATTTACAGAACGTGGATTCTTTCAGACTTATACTTCACAGTAGATTAACAACATGAAAGTTACTGAGTTTGAAGCAATCTCTCTTGGAGAAAGGAGAGGGAGAAAGAGCAAGGGATACACCATTGTTCTTTGATTCCCTCCCAGGATATTTTATGAAGAGTTTTTTATATACCTCAGGCAACAATCTCCAATTCTGGGCACTGAGATTTAGGAGAAAGGATACTTCCTGCCCTCCTCTCTGAAGGAGGACCTATAACTGTTATAGGATATAACATCTCTAGAGAGATGGACCTATAACTGTTACTGTCAGGATATGGTATGCATTCTTACATTTTGAAACCTTTGTTTTAAGAGGTTTGTTTATTTTCCACCCTTTCGAGTTAGGCAAAAGACCCACAAAACCAGCTCTCCTATTCATGTCTGAAAAGATTTAAAAACCTAACCAAAATTAGTAAGAGTGCTACTTTTGAAAAGACATCAAATGCAACATTGTTAGCATCATGCTAGTTATGGAGTTATCATACTATCATGAGATACTATAAACTCAAACCCTGTGATGTTTCAAAAGGAAAAGAAAATGCATGTTTTTATTTATTTGGTAGGGAGGGGATACATGTTTTTTCAAAGAAATAAAATATCACCTCACTAGGTGCAGAAAAAAAGCATTTGGCAAAATTTACCCCCCTTTTTTTTATGAAAAAACACTCAACATTCATATGTGGAATTTAAGAAATAAAACAGGGAATCATAGGGGAAGGGAGGGGAAAATAAAATAAGACAAAATCAGAGAATGAGACAAACCATAAGAGACTCCTAACTATAGGAAACAAGCAGGGTTGCTGGAGGGGGAGCTCAGGTAACTGGGTGATGGGCATTAAGGAAGGCATGTGATGTAACAGCACTAAGTGTTATATTCAACTGATGAATCACTCAACTATACCTCTGAAACTAATAATACATTATCTGTTATGTAATTGAATTTAAATAAAATTATATTAAATTGTTAAAAAAAAAAAAAGAAATGACCTTAACAAAATATTTGTTTGGGAAAATCCAGAGCAAACATATACTCAATGGTGAAAGCCTGAAAGTTTTTCCTCTGAGATGAAGAACAGGAAAAAAAGAAAAAGAAAAAGAAAAAAAAAAGAACAGGCATAGTGCCCATTTTCAACACTTTTATTCAATAGAGTCTAGAAGTCCTAGCCAGAACAATTATGGGGAAAAAAAAGTAAAGAAAGGAAGAAGAGAAAGAGAGGAAAGAAAAGAAGAGAAAAGAAAAGAAAGAAAGAAAGAATATCCAAATTTAAAAGGAAGTAAAATTATCTCTGTTCACAGATTATATTATTTTACAATAGAAAACCTCTCTTTCTTTTTTCTTCCTTTTCTTTCTTTCTTATAATAGCCATCTGTGGGTATGAGGTGGTACCTCACAGTGGTTTTGATTTGCATTTTCCTAATGATTAGTGATACTGAACATCTTTTCATGTCTTTGTTGACCATTTGTGTATCTTCTTTGGAGAATTATCTATTCAAGTCCTTCGCCATTATTGAATTGAGTTGTTCAATTTTTTGTTGTTGATTTCCCCCATATATTCTGGATATTAATCCTTTATCAGATACAGTTATGCAAATATTTTTTCCAATTCTGTGGGCTGCGTTTGCACTCTGTTGATTTTGTCTTTTCTTACCCAAGTGCTTTTAATTTTCATGAAGTGCAATATGCTTACTTTTTCTTTTATTGTCTATGCCTTTTATGTCATATCCAAGAAATCATTTCCTAATCCAGTATCATGACTTTTGCCCTATGTTTTCTTCTAAGAGTTTTATGGTTCTGTAGTTTATAGCCCTATAAACTATGTTTATAGATTATATATACACATATTTATAGTTATTTAGTTTTACATTTTAAGTCTTTGATCCATTTTAAATTAATCAAAGATATCAATGTGCCTTTCTCATTTGCCTTTGCCACATACAAGACTTTTTCGCATTAGCCCTAAGACGCCCACCTGCCTCAGTAGGGGACTTGGGTTGTTAAAAGAATTAACGCAATGAAAAAGACAAGCTAATATTAAACACCTGAAATTCAAAACATGATTTTGCAGCGAGACTACAGGCATTTTTTATAGAGATAAATTCTTTGTCAGTGACAGAGAAAGAATACAAGCAGGGAGAGCAGCAGGCAGAGGGAAAAGCAGGCTCCCCGCTGAGCAAGGAGCCCATAAGACCCTGAGATTATGACCTGAGCCAAGGCAGACGCTTAATTGAGCCACCTAGGAGTCCCTCTAAGTTCTTTTATCTCTCATTTAACACATTAGAGGTGAGGACTAATGGGCTAGCTCCTGGTAGGAAAAAAAAGGGAAATCTATTCCTTCTGGGCTTGAGTAATTGTGAAAAAGAGACCATCTAAAGAGAGAGGGAGGTGAGAGAAACAGTTTGATATGCCCTGATGGAAACAAGTCAGAGAGATTCAGGGCATTATTAGAAAATAAACTCCAGTTGGTCAAGTATTCTGTCTGCTGTATTCATTACTGTACCTCCAGTGCCTAGAATAGTGCTTAGCACACAGTAGGTACAGTATTTGTCAAATGCATAGAGGACTTTTTGTTCTGCTCTGTTTTGAACTCTGGATGAAGAGTGTTATGCTACGCCAAAAAAAAAAAAAAAAAAAAAGTAGGGCAGAGGTCCAAAAAGGGGAGTCCCAGCATGATTAGGGGGGTAAAGCAAGGACATCAGTTAGAGACAGGACCTAGTATTCATCCCCAGCACGTAGTACATGGATCCACCACGGCAGAGATGAGGTAGCTCCAGCAGTGTCCTACGAAATGATGTCTTGTGCCTTGGACCAGGTTGAGAACACTCCAGATACTCGGGGAGGTCTGCAGTGAAAGTAGGACATCGAGGAAGTCTGAGACAGCAGAGAGGGCTTTTAGACTCGGCCACGCCAAGAAAGAATGACCAGGAAGTTATCAGCTACAGACATCAGTAGCTGTTGTCAATAGGATAGCCAGGAACAGGACTATACAGATGTACTTTACGGAACATCAGCCTCTGCACAATGCCCAGTCCAAGATCACAGAGTTCAACTCCTCCAATGCAATGATTTCACGTGAGACCCTATTCTGAGTGCCAGGCACAATTTAGAAGTAGGGAGAGGAATGGGGATGTAAGCAATAAAACAATTATTTCACAGAAATAGGGCTAAAGAGATTATTTAAATAATTGGATTATTTAAATAATTTAGTTTTCAAATAGACTAAAGTTACTTTTGTTTTCCCACGCGTATCTAGCAGATGAGGAACAATAAAGGAGATGAGAAAAGCTTTTTTTTTCTTTAAAGATTTTTATTTTATTTATTTGACAGAGATCACAAGTAGGCAGAGACGCAGGCAGAGAGAGGAGAAAGCAGGCTCCCCACTGAGCAGAGGGCCCAATGCGGGGCTCAATCCCAGTACTCTGGGATCATGACCTGAGCCCAAGGCAGAGGCTTTAACCCACTGAGCCACCCAGGCGCCCCGAGAAAAACTTTTAAGAATAAAATGTATATGGCAACAACCTAAGTGTCCATCAGTGGATGAATGGATAAAGAGGATATAGGGGATAGGGAAACGAGGGGATTGGAGAACTAGGGAGATGTTGTTTAGATTACAAACTTATAACCAGTAGATAAGTAAGTCCTGGAGATCTAATGTACAGCACAGTGGTTATAGACAATACTGTGCTACAAACTTCAAAGAGACTAGGTCTTCCTAAGAGACTAGGTCTCAGAGGTTTTCATCCCAAAAAAGAAATAATTATGTGATGTGGCAGAGTAGAGCTAACTCTACAGTGATAATCATATTTGCAATATATAAATGTACCAAATCAACACATCCTACATCTTAAACTTACACAATGACATATATCAATAAAAAAATTTTTTAAAGGAAAGTCTGGGGTGCCTGGGTTGCTCAGTCAGTCAGTTAAGCATTTGCCTTCAGCTCAGGTCATGATTTCAGGGTCCTGGGATCAAGCCCTACATCAGGCTCCATGCTCCGTGGGGAGTCTGCTTCTCCCTCTCCCTTCACCCCCATTCCCCTCCATTCATGCTCTCTCTCTCTCTCAAATAAATAAATAATCTAAAAAATATATAAATAAATATATAAAACAAAAATTTAAAAAGGAAAGTACAAGAAACTGTCACAGCCAAAATCTGTTTAAGGAAACATGACAACTAAAAGTAACATGGTATCCTGATGGGAACCCAGAACAGAAAAAGGATAGTAGGTAAAAACTGAGGAAATCTGAATAAACTAGGGACTGTAATAATGTGTCAATATCAGTTCACTAATCGTAACAAACGCATCATACTATTTAAGATGTTAACAATAGGAGAACCTGGGCTTGAAGAAATGGGAATCTCTCTATACTCTCTTTGCAACTATTTTCTTAATTCTAAAACTATTCTAAAATAGAGTGCTTATTTAAATTATTTTGAAAGAGGATAATTTTCATAGTATAATCTAAGAAGTATAAGTAATTTTTACAACTCTATCATCCAGAGCAGAAAACATAATCCCTGCCTCAAAAATTCTAGTGAGAAAGGGAGAAAAGAAAAAGACAGTCATCATTTCACATGATATGATATATCATACAATAGAGGACATGAAGGAGGCACACCTAACCCAGACCCATGGTGGAAAGGGCAAGGTCGGAAATATTTTCTGAAGGAGCTGTCCTGAGATCACTGAGTATTAGATTAGCCAGAATATTCCTGAAAGAAAACACACTCACTGTTGACATGGACATGTATAAAGTCAGCAACATCCAAATTCAATTTATAAAGCCTTTATTGATTTCCAGGCCATGGGATAACATCAGTGCCCTCAGATTTAGAGTTTACTGAACAGAATCACTGAGAATGCAATTGAAATCACATTCTTCCACTTGATCGCTACATGACCTTAAACAGGTTACTTAAGCTTGGGCACTCAGTTTCCATATCTTTAAACTAGGGGTAATTAATAATGTTGTTTTGGGAATTGAGTTAGTATGCATAGTGGGCTTAGAACAGTGCCTGGCACCTCTTAGATGCTCATTAAATATTAACTGTCATTAAGTATTTATAGGATATATATTAATTTTTGAAACTTTTCAGACACTTTATTTTTGCATATCCTTGGAAAATAAATTACAGCTTAGGAATTAGAGCACAAAAAAGGTTAAGAGACTTGCAAAATGCCTGAAGATGAATGCTTTTCCCTAATTCTTTTTTTTTTTTTTTTTTAAGACAGAGCTTCCCTAAAAACCTTTGGCTTCTCTTTGCTGTAGCTAACTTACTCCATTCCTAGGGAGGGGGAGAGATTTACCTGGTTGGGAAATTTGGAGAAAATAACTGGTGAGCTTGGCTCACCTCTGTCCTTCTCTCTGGGAAGTAAACATGCAGTGAGCATGATTTCCCCAGTCTGTCCGTGGTGAGGAGGGTAAGTTGGCTGGTTCTGGAGTTTAGTTGTAGCAAGTTCATTTGGCTGACAGATCTTTAAGTGAGGTCTCCAACTGGACTTTTTCAATTTTTTGGCAAGTTTGTTTGCTTCATCATCCCCAAGCTTTCTGACAGAAAACTAAGCATGAAACATCTCTCAGCGTGGTCAAGCACACTAACCAATCAGTTCCATTTTTTTCCTTTTCTCTTTTCTTTTTCTTTTTTCTTTTTCTTTTTCTTAAATAATCTCTTCGCCGCACATGGGGCTCAAATTCACATTCCTGAGGTCAAGGGTTATACACTCTATACACTCTACCAACTGAGCCAGACAGAAGCCCGCTCTCTTCTTTTTTTTTTACTTGGAGACATTCCTCCTGAGACTTCCATCCTCCAACTCCAAATTCTTTTGCTTTAAAAACAATTAAAATAAAAAATAAAGTACCCTGCAAACTGTAGCAGACATTATTTATTCATTCTCTTTCCCTAATAACAAAATCTGGGTTTGGACTAATTTCACGTGCCTAAATGCACGTGACCAAGTTTTGGTGAATGAAATAGACGCAGAAATGTTGTCTGGTATCTCCGGAAATACTTAAAGGAAGGAGGTGTATCCTTCTTTTTCTCTTCCTCCATCATGTTGTCCAAACTTGGATATGATAACTGGAGCTCTGGCAACTTCTTGTACTATGATAAGGCCCACACACGTAATAAGAGGGAGGAAGCTGTGAGCTGGAGAGAACCTGGCTTCCTGATGACTTTACAGAGCTGCCACACAAGCTTTGAATTGTTCATCTCTAAACTTTTATGGGAGAAACAAATTTATCTCCTTTTTAAGCCACTGTTGCTTTGTATTTTTCTTTTCTGTCATATGCAGCTGAAGTAGTCCTTACAAATATAGAAAATCAGCTCAAGCCCTCCTCTCATCCTTTCTCCCCAACCAGACTCCCAACTATAAACCTTACTACAGGGAAACTCTGGAGTCAGGATTTCAACAGGAAGTTAAATTTATTTGCAAGGATAAAAGTAAAATGATTTAGCTTTAAATCTGGTGTCAAAGAACATTTTAAAAGACCTATTGTTAGAAAAAAAAAATCACCATTAAAAAGCCATCTCGAGTTTCCTCCTATCATGGTTTCCAAGCATTCCACACACTGTTTTTGGTTAATTTGTTACATCAATGCTTAGGACATTTTTAAAAAGACTTATTTATTTATTTATTTATTTATTTATTTATTTATTTATTTGAGAGACAGAGAGAGGGGCGCCTGGGTGGCACAGTTGGTTAAGCGGCTGCCTTCAGGGTCCTGGGATGAGCCCCGCATTGGGCTCCCTGCTCAGTGGAGAGCCCGCTTCTCCCTCTCGCTCTAGGCCCATCACCAGTAAGGAGATTGAAACAGTCATCAAAAATCCCCAAACAAAAGCCCAGGGCCAGATGGCTTCCCAGGGGAATTCTACCAAACATTTAAAGAAAAATTAATTCCTATTCTCCTGAAACTGTTCCAAAAAATAGAAATGGAAGGAAAACTTCCAAACTCATTTTATGAGGCCAGCATCACCTTGATCCCCAGACCAGACAAGGATCCCATCAAAAAAGAGAATTACAGACCAATATCCTTGATGAACATAGATGCGAAAATTCTCACCAAAATACTAGCCAATAGGATCCAACAGTACATTAAAAGGATTATTCACCACGACCAAGTGGGATTTATTCCAGGGCAGCAGGGTTGGTTCAACATCCGCAAATCAATCAATGTGATACA
>RCUC01085534.1:0-28139 GCA_003697995.1 Taxidea taxus jeffersonii
GGGCCCGAGCAGCGGAGAACCCCAGCAGCAGGCTGTCCTGCGGTCAGGTCCCCATGCCTCCTCCTGTCCGCTGACAGGGCTCTGCTGTGCACCGTCAGGGGCGGGGCAGGGGGGGCTTCGACAGAGGCTTGCACCCATCCTGCCCTGTGCTCTTTCCAGCCTCCCAGTGGTCCCCAGAGTCCCCAGGCCTGGCCATTTCCAGTCACAAGGTCCCAGGCACTTCAACAGCCTAGGCCCAGCCCAGAACTGAACAAGCCTGGGGATGAGGCTCTCCCAAGCTCTGGATGCTCACGACCTGCTCTAAAATTCAAACACTCGGGAGCTCCTTGGGGAGGCTATGCAACAGCCTGAAAAACCGGGATTTGAGAAGACCAAGTAGGCCCAGCCCAAGGTCACCTCTTCTGTGCTTCAAGGTTACAGAATGCAGCCAGAGGAGGCCCAAGTCAAGCTCCAGCTCCCTTTCCAAGAGGTAGTGGAAAACACGGGGGTGAGGGGCTGGGGGCCAGGGACTGGAAGAGAACATGAAGCCAGAAGCCAAAATCGAAGAGAGCAGTTACAAAGCAGAACGGAACTGTGTCGGGAAGGAAAGACAGAGAAGCAGAAGCAGAGGAGGACATGGAAGCCACTGATGTGTGTCCCCGTCCATGTGACACACAGGCTGCGAGCAGAACCATGGGTCCACAGGCCGGGGAACACCAGGGATGGCCAGCGGCTGTGGCCAGCTGGGAGGGAGGCCTGGAGCACACTCTGCCAGAGCTTCTGGCCCCAGGGCCTGTGAGACAACACACCTCTGTTGTTTCCGACCACTGAGTGTGGTCATTTACTACAGCGGCCCTGGGACCCGAGTACACTAGCTAAATGCTAATAAAACAAAGGAAATGTTCCAGTACCATTAGATGGTGTTCATGTTTTAAAATATCGCTTGGAGGGGGCGCCTGGGTGGCTCAGTCGGTTAAGCATCTGCCTTGGACTCAGGTCATGATCTCGGGCTTCTGGATCAAGTCCCACATCGGGCTCCCTGCTCGGCGGAGTCTGCTTCTCCCTCCCACTCTGCCGCTCCCCCCTGCTTGTGCTCGCTCTCTCTAATAAATAAAGTCTTTAAAAATATATCATTTAGAAAAGGAGACAGTAGAATCTGCTGGAGGGGGGCACCATTCAACCCATTACATCTTGTGTATCTTTTCCTACTTCCTTGTTCTCAAGCTCAGTGTCTCTTCCGTGTGTGTGTGTCTCACTCAGAACACAACTGCACCTCACTGTGGCTTCCTCAGCCTAATGTGAAGCTGCTTTTAAGAGGTAACTGAGCCCAATCAAGCTGACGGCGATTACGGATTTGTCACCACTCATTTTCCGAGCCTTCACATATGCTAGGTATTTCTCATGTCTTTTCAGCCTTCCGTTGAATTAAGTTTTCTTTATGCAATTTTTCCTAGTAATTTAGAAATCTTTTCTTATCCCTATTTTTAGTGGTTGCTCTTAAAATTTCAATACTTAGGGGCGCCTGGGTGGCTCGGTCAGTTAAGCCTCTGCCTTCGGCTCAGGTCATGATCCCAGAGTCCTGGGATTGAGCCCCGCATTGGGCTCCCTGCTCAGCCAGGAGCCTGCTTCTCCCTCTGCCTATTGCTCCCCCTGCTTGTGCTCACTTTCTCTATGACAAATAAATAAATCTTTAAAAAAATAAATAAAATTTTAATATTTAAAGTTACATTCATCCAAGAACACCTACAGAACCTTA
Organism: Taxidea taxus jeffersonii; assembly: GCA_003697995.1. NCBI lineage: Eukaryota > Metazoa > Chordata > Mammalia > Carnivora > Mustelidae > Taxidea > Taxidea taxus. The sequence continues at coordinate 1,736 of RCUC01085534.1, forward strand.
GCCAACCTTTACCTGCTTCCCTTCTCCCTTGCTACTTACAAGCAGCTGATCCTTGAACAACGCAGCGGGTTGGGGAGATGGGCCCCCATACCCGCCTCCCGTTGAAAATCTGCATTGAACTTTTGACTCCCCCAAAACCTAACTAATAGCCCCCCCTTTTTTTTTAAAGATTTTATTTATTTGACAGACAGAGATCACAAGTAGGCAGAGAAGCAGGCAGAGAGAGAGGAGGAAGCAGGCTCCCCGCTGAGCAGAGAGCCCGATGCAGGGCTCGATCCCAGGACCCCGGGATCATGATCCGAGCTGAAGGCAGAGGCTTTAACCCACTGAGCCACCCAGGCGCCCCCTAATAGCCCCTTATTGATCAGAAGCCTGACCCATTACGTGAGGAGTCAATTAACACATTTTATATGTTATACACTGTATTCTTATAATAGTATCACAATATTATAGTAACATTCTTACAACAGTCAGCTGAAGAAAAGAAAATGTTACTAAGAAAATTTAAGGAAGAGAAAATACATTTCCAGTACTGTCCTGAAAAAAAAAAAAAAAATTCCACGGGTAAGTGGACCCTTCCGGCTCAAACCCAGCACTGCTCCGGGGTCAGTGATACTGAGGTAATCTGGGACTTTAATTTTTTTTAAGGATCTTATTTATTTATTTATTTGAGAGAGAAAATGACAACACAAGAAGGGGGAGGGCCAGAGGGAGACACTCCACAGGGCCTAATGCGGGACTTGATCCTGGCACTTCAGGATCATGACGGGAGCCGAAGGCAGACGCTTAACTGACTGAGCCACCCAGGCGCCTCTGGGACTTTAATTTTTAAAACATTCTTTCAACAATCAAGCTCTCCTTTAGACTTGACCGTACGTTCTGCTGGTTTCATCCCACATCCTGGATTCCTCTCCTGTTTACAGACGCCCTGCTCCAACCACGATTTCTAGAACTCAGGGAACCTGTCAGCAGCTTCTTCCATGAGTCTTTGCACATCTGCAATGTCTTTACTTGCCTCCTCACACGGTGAGAGCTGTAATTCAGAATGCTGGCTTTTATTATTTTATTTGGTTTTTTGCACATCTACACCAGCCTCTCCAGAACTCTAGGTTTTAAATCACATTTCCTCAGACCCTGGAAAACAGTCTCCCTCTGTCTTCGATCCAGTGTTCCTGTTGTGATCCTGGTTTCTTCTTAGATAATCTGGAAAGTCAGTGAATTTCTCTTTATCGGCAAGTTTTCTGGTATTTTACTGGATAGTTCTATGGATCAGAGTCTGAAAATTTTATCCTGGTTGGCATTTGGTGAGCTCTTTGATTTTGAGGATTTTATCTTCATCTAGCTCTGAAATACTCCAGTATTCCATCCTCCACGCTGTCTTCCATTCTCTCTTCCTGGGACTTTTGTTTGATGAGCTCTGAGCCACCACACCTGTCTCCCGTGTCTCATGGTTCTCCGCAGAGCAACGGAGAACAGGAGCGCCTCGATCCGCCCTGCCCGTGTGCCCTTCCCAGACCCACGCGGTGGGTTTTCACAGGGAGCTGGCTCTTCGCTTCCGTGGATCTTTTCCACAACTCCCCTTTTCTGCACCAAGGATAAGCCTCCACCCCATCATCTCTGATGAGCTTTATAATATGCAGAACATCCTACTTTCAATGTTTCCTCCTATGTTAGCTGTTTGTGGCATTTCGTGTCTCTTTCAGGGGGTCAAGCAGCTCATACATTTGGTGACTCCTGGCTGGGTGATTACCTTCGTATTTCCGGTTCTCTGGTAGCCGAACTGAACCCCGTTTGCTTCTGGAGCAGGTGATGTGGCCAGCTGAGGTGCTCAGAAGCTGGTCTCTGAGGGCGTTTCCCTTCCTCTTCCTCCTCCTCAGTGAGGCCAGCAGAGAAGAGACCCTGCGTCTCCCACCTGGGGGCACACACAGCTGCTCGGCACAAGCTCAGCCAAGGGTAAACAGTCTGGATGTCCCCCTCTGCGGCCCCACGCCCCACACGTGCTGCCCCAGGGAGCAGAGCCCCTGACGTGGCTGTCCCTTCCCAGAGTAAATCTTTCCTGAGTGTCCTCTGGGCCACCATTCATCTTTTATCTTCCACGGTTCCCTCAATTTCTAGTCGACTGGGTGAACTCCTGCTTGTTACAGATTCGTGTATTTTTAAAGGCATTTCTAAGAAACTGGGAATGAAAGAGAGAGGCTGTAGGATGTTTCCAGCTTCCTTGATTGAATCAGCCTTTCCTCTTCCTCATTTATGACCCCAAGTGCTGCCTGTGTATCTCATGTACCTACAGAAACAGAAGCTCTCGTTCAGAATGTCACCACTCTGTGACTTCAAATATTTCCTGCTGGCCTGAAAGTCTCTGATGCGAGCCCGTTTTGCACCGCACGTGAGATTGCCCGTGCTGTTTTGGACTGAATGTTTGTGTCTCGAAAAGGCCCCTTTCTTGAAGCTCTAACCCCCAGTGTGACAGTGTTAGAAGCTGGGCCCTGGGAGGCAGTTGGGGCCATCTGGGCAGGGCTGTGATCTGATGGAACCAGGGCCCTTTTAAAAAGAGACACCAGGGGGCGCTCTCCTGCCTCTTCTCTGCCAGTTGGGGACTCGGTGAGGAGGAGGCCATCTAAGTTGGAAAGAGAGCACCTCCCCAGAACCCAGCCATGCTGGCAGCCTGAGTGCGGACTTCCAGCCTCCAGAACGATAGAAAAGTCAATGTCTAGTGTTCAAGCCACCAGTCTATGGTGTTTTGGGACAGCGGCCCAAGTGTCATCATCATCTAGAAGACAAGGGAATTCTCATTATTTTTCCCCAGCAAAGGGCTATGTGTAGACTAAATTTGTAAATAATTACAAATACATTGCTGGGTAGACCAATAATCAATATCTTAAAAATCTCTCAGGTGGAGGGATACACAGGCAAAATGAAGGCCTTGGAGCAGCCGGCCGCAGCCCAGGCCAGGCAGGTAACGCGGCTGCTGCCTGCGACGGATGCGGTGGGGAGACTGGACTCCCGGGGGTGCCGCCAAACCAGCCCACAGGCCTGGGTCCCACAGGAGCCCAGCGAAGTGCCGTGGTCACAGGCCCGAGTCTTAGGCGGATTCCTTGCTCAGGACACTGGGCACATCTCAGAGGCGCTGTGCCTCATTTCCCCCACCTGTGCCCCAGGCATGAAAACGGAGCCCACCCAGTGAGGTCACGCGTCCAATTCCAGGCCTTCGTCAGCGGTTCCTGACCCATGGCAAGCTCTCAGGAAGTGCGAGCCGGCCCTCCCGACTGCGACTGCACGGCAGACACCTGGTGTGTGCAGAACCAGGGGACAGGCTGGCACCGGGTGGAGGGGGGCACCCCTGAAACACCACTGTGTCTGCACGCTGTGTGGGGAGGCCGTGGGCGCTCCCACGGACTTGGGGGTGTGCTACCCCGCACTGCGCCGTAAAACCGAAGGTCCGGTTTTCAAAACAGTTGTCCCCCACCGCACCCCATGAAGCGCCTCTGGAGACGCTGCCGGTGCCTATCTGATCTGCTGATTAAGCCAACTCTGTCAACTCAGCTCCTCCAGAAAGGAAAAACAACAACAAAACGCTTCTCACTCCAAACCTCGTCATTACCAAATTCACAGAATCCTTCTGGAGCGCGCTGCATTCCAATCTGGGGCTGCGGATGCCCCCCACGCAGAGTCAGGAAGCGATGGGAAACTGCACAGAGCTGGGAGGACACCAGCTGAACAAAGCCGGGCCTCCGGCACGGCCACACTTGCAAGCCATTTCTTTATGTACCATTTGCAACTGTGCTTGCACCTAGAAATGCAAGTGTGCAGACCTCACACCTTGCACAGTGCAGTCCTTGCAATTGACATTTACGAACAAATCATTAATTAGCACAGAGGCTCAATGCCAAAAAAATAAATAAAATGCCAAGGAAGGTGTATGGTGTGACCGCCACCTCAAGATCACGGCAGAATGAAGTCAGCTGCACGGGGACATGGTGCTCCTTTCCAGGACCATGAGCCCTGGTGGCTGGCCAGGCTCCACTATTCTGTCTCAGAACCAAACGGTCCCACAGCCAAGCCCAGTGTTCCACAAAGCGTTTACAGGCTCTGCTGCATCTTCTGCTTCAACCTCAAAGACAACCAGCTACGTGTTGCAGGTTTCATTATTTGGGGGCATTTTGCTAGAAAATCCAACTCAAAGGAAGACCTGGTGCTGGCTTCAATCAGGAGAGCTCCCCCGCCCTTCACGCAGACATCTGCTCTCGAGGGTGAACGGAAGGGGAAAGCCCCGACTTGGACCATTTAACCCCCGAGCAGACGCGCAGGGTGCAGCCCTGTCCACGGGTCCCTGGGCCACGATGCAGCGGGAGGAGACACGGCTCAGCCTGGCCCCACACCAAGGGCCCTCCCCACGCCCGCTGCTGCTGGGGCCAGGCCTCACCTGGGGCCTCACACCCAAAGAATGGTCTTCGGGTCTAGGGACGAGGACGACGGATGCCTGTGCTTCACCCCGCTCGCTGACAGCCCCTATATGACACCAGTTTAACTCCCACTCTCAGTATCTACGAGAGGGCGTGACCACCTCCGTCCAGAGTGAGAGCCCATCAAACCCGTGACTCACGCAACCTCTCGCAGGCCAGAACACTGGCAGGTCCACTTACCTTTTTGGGATCCATGTTGAATTTCTTCCTCCCCATAGCTATCTGCTTGTTCCTCTGGGTAGTTTTGCTATACATTTCAAACAGTTAAGAAATCGTTAGCGAACAAACATTTGCACTGAGCACAGGAGGGCAGGCAGCCTCCCCAGCCAGCCCCTCAGTGCAGAAGACCACCCGGGCTCCCCCGCCCCGCCGTCCCCCATCCCCGTCCCTCCACCCCCCACCACATGGCTGCTGGGCTCTTCCCTACACTTGATTCTTGCTTCAGGAAAAGCTGACAATGACAAAGAGCGATTTAAGGAGAGCAGCGTCCCCTGCTATACAGAAAGGCAGCTTCTGCCGAGGTTAATTCCGAGGGGCCTGTGCTTCCAGGGAAGGGAGAGGAGACCCGCGGCCCCTGGGGCAGCACTTGACTCCTCCGCAGAGAGCAGGAAGGGGTGAGGGGTGGAGAGCCGAGGCACCAACAGCCCCACAACGGCCGCCCCACTTCGTGATCCCGACTGTTCTGCCCCCGCTGTGGTCACCCGGCAGCTGAGGTGGGGAGAGAAGAGGTTAGTAACTCAGCGGTGTGGCGCCAACTGTTTACCTCTCCTCCACTGAAGTCAGATTGTCGATCTCAGTCATCACTTCAGCGATTTCATATTTCAGCCTCTGCCAAAAAAGCAGACCGACATTTGTGGGTGCGGCTCTTTACCACCCCCCTCCGAGACTCAGAGAAAGTTCAGCCTCCCAGACTCGAGCTTTCCCTCACGCCTCACGTGGACTTCCCGGGGACAGAAACACCAGTACTTTCCATCCAGTCGGAGCGACCCCAACTCAGGAGAAAGCACAGCGCTCATCTGTCCGCCTGTCACCAGAACAAGCTCGGACGGGTCTCGGACGTTCCAGACTGGGTGTAAAACACAACCGCAAAGGGAAGCAGGAAGCCCTCAGCTTGCTCACTGCGGCTGTTCAGCCTCTCCTCCCCCGGCCCCGGCCCACCTCCCTGCCTTCTTTACGGCCACCGTCTCCCTCTCCTCTGGGGAAAGACCCGGGCGAAGGTGCTGAGACCAGTGTCAGGTCCCGAGCCACCAGTCTGTGCCCGAGACTGAGCACCACGGACAGAGCCCAGGAGGCCCCCAGCAGAACGCCCCGAACTCACCCGGGGCGCTTGGACCTGCCAAGGACACCAGAAGGGACAGGCTCCCGTGTCCCCCCGCACAGCTCCACCACTCACTACCTGAGAGACCTGCGGCAACCCTCTTAGCCCCTCTGGGCCTCAGTGTTCTCCACTCAAAGATGCGGTCACTAGGGCGAGCTGGGCCTCCACAGGCGCTCTTCTTGCTAATGTCCAACTAGGGCCGTGAGCCTTAAAATACACCCTCACTCTCCAAGCAGAACGCCCTTTCTGGGGAGCAGTGATTTTTACACGAACGAAGGGTAACCGTACAAGAAAAAGTCCCACCAATTATCTTTCAAACCCAAGGAAATGTGTACTTGGAACACTTATTTGGTTCACCGGGAAGCTGAGACCGCAGATGCGGGCTGAGGAGGGACAAGGCTTGCTCCAGCAGCACGTGGCTGCGGGGCCGCATTCGCTCTGGCCTGGCGAAGCTGAGGGCGCTTCCCGAGGGGGAGCCGCACACCCGACTCACGCACCCACAGAAGCCCCACGTGCAAGCAGGGCTGGTCTCCTGAGTCCCTCCTGCCACGGCCGCGGACACTGCGACCCTGAGGGGTGGGGTGGTGCCGCTGCTTCTCCGGGGAGGCCCGGCCACCACGGGCTCCGAGGACGCAGGCGCGGCAAGCACGGCGTGTGCCCGCGATCCGTCCTCCTCTCCCAGCAGCCCGTGGGCCCGCGGGGGCCCGGCCAGACCCCGACACGAGCCTGTGAGCTCATTCAGAGCCTATCCGCGCGCCAGAAGTGCGACGGCGGGCTCTAGTGCCTGGGATTTCCGCAAACGAACGGGGACTGACTCAACCTGAGAGAGCACACGTTTGGGGGCTGTGGCCGTTGTCTACACGTGCCCTTTGTGACCCTGTCGCTTACCACAGACTCCAGCTCCGTGGCCTCTCGTGTGCAGCTGAGGCCACGCTGCCCGGCGAGACCCATCTGCTTTGCCAACGTGGGGAGCCCTCTCGCTCCCTTCCCGTGTTAGCGCACAGACATAGGAGATGCCTGGTCTCCTCCTCTTCGTGAAGCTACCTGATTATTTTACCTAAAACCTCCAACTAAGGGGAGTTTCGGTTTGTTTACCTCAATATCATCAATAAGCTCCTTTTTTCTTCGACGAATGTCCAAGAGTTCTTCTCTCTCTTCTAAGGAGAGGTCTTCGGGCACTGGAAGAAAAAAAAACCCAAAATCAAAGAGTTAGACTGCTGGCAGGCCGGAGCCCGGGCTAGTGACAGCTAGTGAGGAGGGGTACGGGCATACCCCAGGCCAGCAGGTCTGGAGGCGTCAAGCCCCACAGGCGCCCCAGCATGTAGCCCCCGTGTAACATTCTCGTAGCAGCCTTGTTTGTAACCAAGTCTCAACCAACCGCCCAAACATCCACAAACAGTGAATAACTTGCGGGATACCTCTAAAGCAGAATCCCACGCAACAACGAACACTGGCTGAACTCTCTCTCGGCACCGGCGAGCCTCCCCGAACGGGCACGGCTAAGGCAGGGCTGACAGCGCGGCTCACACCGACCGGCGGACACGTGCTGCGCGAGGTCCACCCGTCGTCCTCGGGCACAAACTGAAGCCAAACCCCGCTTACCATCACCCGTGCCCCCACCCGGCTTCAAGTGGAACAAAGGCTTAAATGCAAAGGCAACACCACAATTTTCAGAATAGGGGAGAACGTGTTTCCAGCTTCAGGGAAGGAAAGGATCTCTTCAACAACATGGAAAAAATGTAAATCACAAACAAGGATCTCAATAAATTCACCGTTAAAGCTAAGACCCTTTGGTCACCAAAATTCCACACTATGAAGTAAAGAACTAGGCCAAACACCAGCAAAGGGTTGGTACCCAGAATCCAGAACTCTTACAAAGGGGCAAATAATTTAAAACCAAGAGTAGTAAATGGGCAAAAGACTTGAACAGCCACAAAATCGAAAAGGGATCAATGGACGTGTGAAAAGGTATCAGCTCTTTTTTTTTTTTTTTAGGATTCTATTTACTTATTTGAAAGACAGAGATCACAAGTAGGCAGAGAGGCAGGCAGAGAGAGAGGAGGAAGCAGGCTCCCCGCCGAGCAGAGAGCCTGATGCGGGGCTCGATCCCAGGACCCTGGGATCATGACCTGAACTGAAGGCAGAGGCTTAACCCACTGAGCCACCCAGGCGCCCCAGGCATCAGCTCTCTTAATCCTTGGGGAAATGCAAATTCAAATCTCAGGGACAGACCTCTATTAAGAGCTCTCCTATGGCGGCAAAGCTCCCTGGAACCATAGGAAGGCAATTTCTTAAAACTCAAAAACCCATAAGGACAAAGATAATGGGGAAAACAAAACAACAACACGTTTTGCAGCTAGTGACCAGCAGCGACTTGCTTAACCAAGGTGAGCAAGAAGAATCTGAAGCTGGGTGTGGAGTGGGAGGCAGACCAAGGCATCACCCGACTCCTCGGGTGTCCAAGGGCTTGGGAACGGGTGGCAGCAGGTCAGGCTGGGGGCGAGCTGAGAAGAGGAGTGAGCTGCGGAGAGAACCGGGTGGCGCCGTGTGAGAGCTGCGGGACCCCTTCATCTCCTCCAGCGCCACAGAAGACTGCTCATCTCAGAGTCAGGAGGCCCAGGGGTCATCCCACACACAAGCGTGCACCACACCAGCAGGGACGCGAGGCAGCTGATGCCCCGGCCCCTCACCACCCGTCTTCTCCCCATGGGACCCCTGGACTACCAGCAACCACCCTCATCCACCTGCACCATCCCGGACTGGAGGCAGGAGGCTGTTCCCTGCGGAATCAGACCAGCTTAAGATGCAAAGAGACTGATGGGGGGGGGGTGTCCACCAGCACCCCTAGATCACCCCACAGAGAAACTGGCCAACGAGGACTCCTGACACACTCAGAGCTCCCAGTAACCTTCAGCCCTGGGGTCAGCCTCCAACATGCAGGACAGATACCAGAACAGACACATAGAGGTCACAGTGGTTATACCTTGGGGAGCAAGACACGTGGGAAGCCAGGGTGACGCTCACCTCCCCCAATGGCGGCCCTGCGCAGCCACTGACTGATGCATACATCACTGAGAAATGTAAAAACCTGAAGAAATTCACACATGCCCCAATCACCCAACAAAGAAGTCTGCTCAGAGTGGAAACTGGCATGACCACTTTGGGAAACCATTTGGTGCTGTCTGTCCCTACCGAAGATGGCCCATGCGATGGGCCAGTGTTCGTCTTACCCCTGGGTGTGTATACACTACATTCTCGGTCACTGCAACATAAGATACTTAGGATAATGTTGAAGACGCACTCTCTGTAGAAGAAGAGAGAGGATGGGAAGATACGTTGTACATTCAGGCAAGAGACTCCTGAACCTTGGTAAAAACATATCACACACAAGCACAAACAAACAGATCATCTCAGGAAAATAATATGGAGATGAACGCTATCAATTTCAGAAACAAAAAAAAAATTAAACAATATATTGTTTGGGAATACAAATATATACATAGTAATGCACTAAAGACAATCCCTGGAAAAATAAATATGGAATTCAGAGCAGTATGACTTCTGAGGAGGCAAGAAAGGGATACACGGGACACTTCGAAAGGAGCAGTATGCTCCAAAGGAATGCTCTTTTGAGAACAAATACTCATCTTGCTCTCAAATAAAATTTTAATTTTTAAATCTTTAATGAAAACATTTTGTAAAAAGCAGCCAGGCAGAGTTCCTGGCCCTTGAGTGGCCATCCCCAGACTACAGTCTTCCACGGAGTAGTTACAACAACCCTGAGAATTAAAGCAGAGAAATATCTTTTCTTTTCTTTTTTTTTTTAAGATTTTATTTATTTGACAGAGAGAGACACAGTGAGAGAGGGAATGCAAGCAGGGGGAGTGGGAGAGGGAGAAGCAGGCTTCCCACCAAGCAGGGAGGCGGATATGGGGCTCCATCCCAGGACGCTGGGATCATGACCTGAGCCTAAGGCAGAGGCTTAACCCACTGAGCCACCCAGGCGACCCGAGAAAGATCTTTTTTTTTTTTTTTTTAAGATTTTATTTATTTGACAGAGAGATCATAAGTAGGCAGAGAGGCAGGCAGAGAGAGAGAGAGGGAAGCAGGCTCCCCGCTGAGCAGAGAGCCCAACTCAGGGCTCGATCCCAAGACCCTGGGACCATGACCCGAGAAGAGCCGAAGGCAGAGGCCCAACCCACTGAGCCACCCAGGCACCCGGAGAAAGATCTTTTCTTATGCAGGATGACACCTAGTGTATTTCAGCTCAGAAAATGCAAAGCTGTTTAGTCATTAAAACCAAGGGTCAAGGGCAAAGAAGGAAGACCACTGGCCAGATCCCCCTCCCTCAATAAGCCAAAGAGAGTTCTTATTTTCGGTTTTCTTCTGCTCAGCTCTCCACACAGGGAGAGGAAAATAAGGCTGCAAGGCGAGGGCGGTCACACCATCCTCAACAGACATTTTCCTTTCTTTTCAGAGAGTCCACCGCCGTCGGCCCCGAGGGTGAGGAGGGCTGTGAGAGCACACCAGGAAGACCTGACACTAGACCCTCAAGCTTCTACCCATACCCTTCAACTCTCCACTGATGCGCACCTTCTCCTGTCCCGGTAAGGCCCCAAGGGGTTAAACAGATCAAGTACTGACCATCTACTTTACCAGCACTTCCGACCAGATTTTGCTGGTCTAAAAGAAAGAAATGTTTTGTGAGGTGAGATGGAATGTAGAATAAGGTGCTTATTCTCAGAGCTTCCCGCTGTTCCACTTAAGGGCTGTAATGACACTGTGTACTTTAAATACTTCCACCAAAAAATAAAAAGAATTGAGCAAATGACAACAATCGTTAAGCCTGTTTGATGGACATACGGGTATCCATCATCCATTTCGTCTTCTAAGGGTTTGAGGTCCGTCACAGCAGAGAGTAAAAGACAAAAGTTCCCTGTATTCACTGAGCAGTAGTATCTCTTACGGTCCCTGGCTACCGGGGCATTCGGCTGAAGTATGAACAGGAAAGCGTTGGGATGTTCCCTCCTGCATTACCAAGAAGCAATAAGTAAGAGGAACAGAAATGCTTGACAAAATACTAGACCGATCTCTGCCCAGGTCCTGTCACTTAACTACCTCACTATCCTATGCCTTCTCCTGACACCCAAGATGTGCAGTGAAACCCGACATTCGGCCCTGGTTCCGGCTGTCGGCGGGGAGTTCCAGCAGCATCTCTCTGCATCCAGAATAACTCCGCAGCCACTGAATCTGCTGCCGAGCAGGTGCGCTCCCGAGGGCGGGCGCCACACTAAGAATGCGCTGAGCGGTGCGCAGAGCAGGCGTCCTTGGTTATCGCGGGAAGAGTCTGCATCCGCTGCCTGGCGTCACCATCGTTTTGTCCCGCTGACACCATTAGGCAGGATCAAACAAAAAGTCTCACGGATGATTTTTATTTTTTTTCCCCTCCTCAGAAAGCTGGTCCTATTGAACTGAAAACCTAATAAGCGGATAGGATTACACACACACACAGGACATATGATAAAACGTTTTTCCTTCCAGCCTCAATAAAACCCGTCTCTTTAAAAAAAAAAAAAGTTTTAGCAAATTAGGGGCACCTTCAGTTGGTTAGGCGTAGGGTTCTGGGACTGAGTCCTGCATTGGGATCCCTGCTCAGGGGGAAGCCTGCTTCTCCTTCTCCCTCTGCCTGCCGCTCCCCCTGTCTGTACTCTCGTTCTCTCTGACAAATAAAGTCTTAAAAAAAAAAAAAAAAAAAGCAGGGGCGCCTGGGTGGCTCAGTGGGTTAAAGCCGCTGCCTTCAGCTCGGGTCGTGATCCCAGCGTCCTGGGATCGAGCCCCGCATCGGGCTCTCTGCTCTGCGGACAGCCTGCTTCCTCCTCTCTCTCTCTGCCTCTCTGCCTACTTGTGATCTCTATCTGTCGGATAAATAAATAAAATCTTTAAAAAAAAAAAAAAAAGCAAATTGGGGTGCCTGGGTGGCTCAGTCGTTAGGTGTCTACCTTCGGCTCAGGTCATGATCCCTCTGTCCTGGGATCAAGCCCCACATCGGGCTCTCTGCTACTTGGAAAGCCTGCTTCTCCCTCTCCCACTCCCCCTGCTAGTGTTCCCTCTCTTGCTGTGTCTCTCTCTCTGTCAAATAAATAAATTTTTTTTAAAAAGGCAAATTAACTGGAAATTACTGGCAAAATTCAGTGAAGTCACTTTACAGTTGAATGCGCCTATCGTGAGCTTCCAAATGGAATCCCGACTTCCCAGAGACAGAGCAAGGCCCTTCACCGCCCAGACCTCAGTTCCCCGCCTGAAGAATGCCCGGGAGACTGGAAGGACTCCAATCCTGGATCATCACTGCAAGCTCCAAACCAGAATGAGTCTACTTTAGCCACAGAGGAGCAGGTATGGTTTCAACAAATGTTAAGTATTTTCACAAAGGAAAAGCTATGGGAAAAGAAGGCAAAAATTCCCCATCTTAGTACAAAAATGCTCTGGTGACATTTCCTCGGGAGCAGAAGGGGCAAATTCAGGGAATTCAGGCTAGGTTCTGGCCTTTCTCCTGCTCTAGTCTACACAGATGGAGATCAGCAAAACCGCAGGTGGTGAGCTGTATGTTCTGGGTTCAGGACTGTCCGAATTTAATTGAAGTAGGAAAGTGAGATCTTCCGCTTCCAGCCAAGATGGAGTAACAGGGACTAGATTTACCTCCTGCCTAAAATGGCTCTGCAAAGAACCCAGACCCAATTCTACACCCTGCAAAATATCTTTCAGAAATGATGGGGAGGGGTCCCTGGGTGGTCAGTCAGTTAAGTGTTCAGCTCTTGATTTCAGCTCAGGTCATGATCTCATGGCTGTGAGATCAAGCCCGGAGCTGGACTCTTGCACTGGGTGTGGAACCTGCTTAAGATTCTTAATGCTCTCGACTTCAGCTTGGGTCATGTTCTCAGGATTCTGGGATTGAGCCCGCTGTCAGGCTCCACACTTGGTGGGGAGTCTGCTTGGAATTCTCTCTCTCCCTCTGCCCCCTTCCCCCACTCGTGCTCTCTCTCTCTAAAAAATAAGTAAATTTTTTTTTCAAAGATTTTATTTGACAGACAGAGATCACATGCAGGCAGAGAGGCAGGCAGAGAGAGAGGAGGAAGCAAGCAGGCTCCCCCCTGAGCAGAGAGCCCGATGCGAGGCTCTATCCCAGGACCCTGGGATCATGACCTGAGCCGAAGGCAGAGGCTTTACCAGGTGCCTAAAAATAAGTAAATTTTTAAAAAAAGAGTCTCTCTCTCCCTCTGCCCTTCCTGCTTCCCTCACTATTAAAAAAAAGGGGGGGGCAGGGGGAAACAAACACATTTTCAGACATAAAAACTTGAAAGAAGGGACGCCTGGGTGGCTCAGTTGGTTAAGCAGCTGCCTTCGGCTCGGGTCATGATCCCAGCATCCTGGGATCGAGTCCCGTGTCGGGCTCCTTGCTCAGCAGGGAGCCTGCTTCTCCCTCTCCTTTTGCCTCTGCCTGCCACTCTGTCTGCCTGTGCTCGCTCGCTCTAACAAATAAATAAAATCTTAAAAAAAAAAACAAAACTTGAAAGAATTCAAGAAATGTGAAAGTCCTTCAGGCAGGAGAAGAAAAAAAAAACTGTAGCAGATGAAAATCTGTATCTCCATAAAAGAACAGACTACTATTAATGGTAACTATGGGAGTAAACACTGTTCCCTCATGATGTGAGTGAGTCTCTTCAAAAGATTTACTGTTACTCTTAAAAGCAAAAATAATGACAAATGTGTTAGGTTAATTTCTCCCTGGGAGGGGAGAAATCAAAGTACAGTGATTTAAGGTCCTCATCATAGATGTAAAGTGGCATAATATCATTTCAGGGTAGACTGATAAATTAAAGCTATATAATATCTTAAAACCACCACTATTTAAAAACTATGAAAATAATCCACTGAAATAGAGTAAGCAGTATTTCATCAAGAAATTCAGAATCATTACTTTACCAAATTTAATAACATCAAAGATCTCATCGAGTGTAAGATGAATCCATTTCAGAGATGTTAAAATGTGGAAAATTTACAAATCAGAATCAATGAAAAATGGAAGATTATCACACTAAAATGGAAGATTATCACATTAAGATATAAGCAGATGGTATTCCAAAATTAAGTATTTTCTAATTTTCAAATTATATTAATAATCCACCTAACGGATTCCAATCTACTAAGAAGCCGCAATGTGGTTTACTGCTATAAATATCTAAGGACTCTTTTTTTAAAAGATTTTATTTATTTATTTGACAGAGCAAGAGAGATCACAAGTAGGCAGAGAGGCGGGGGGAGGGGAGCAGGCTCCCCACTAAGCAGAGAGCCTGACTCAGGGCTTGATCCCAGGACCCTAAGACCATGACCTGAGCTGAAGGCAGAGGCTTAACCTACTGAGCCACCCAGGCGTCCTGTATCTAAGGACTCTTGCAAACTTGACACACACACTATCTTCCATGAAGTCTATCAGTGGCTCTCCAACTTTTTCCAGGCAACAAAAACGGTCCCCAAATATGAACCACAGCCAGAAACCCTCATCATGCTTTAGTCACACTATGTCCAATGTGGTGTCTAATAAATTACCCATTGCACAAAGTTTGATAAAAAGTTGATAAAACAGAATTCAAATAATCACGTATTTTCAGCTACCCCAGGCCTCACTGAAAGTGATGTCACTTACCCTTAAATTTTACTGTGATTACTCATCAATATTACCTTTTTCTCCCCCCTCATTTGGGTTTTTCATTGTTTTGGTTTTGCTTTTATGTTTTAGAGTTTTGGTCTGCTCGGAGATGGACCAGCTCCACGGGGCACACAGGACACTGGCAGAGCCTGGTCCTGCTGACTCACTCCACAGGAATTCTGTACATGCTGTGGTTTAACCCACATAGAAATAATACCTACCTTGTAACACTAAAAGAACAGGTTAAATTCGCTTGAGTTCCTAGCTACTACTGAAATGATGAGATCATACAAAGAAAAGAAACGAAGGCTGTGGGCTCCCAGCTGAAACGCCACCGTGTGCACGGACCCAGACTAGAGATGCCCGGCAACTGCCGGCCAACTCACAGAATAGGGGCACAAAACAGACCAGTGTCGTTTTAAGCCATCTACTTTGGAATACTTTGTTATGTTGTGCAGTAATAAGTAACTGATATATTTACAATATACGTAAATGGAAAAAAGGACCAAGTTTAAAAACACGGGCTCAAAAAACCCAAGTAAACGTTCTCTACAAGAGGCACACGCAGAACAGGATCTGTGCTGACTGAAGGTACGAGGACAGGGCAGCCAGACAAACCCTAATGAAAGTTAAGTGGCGCCCACGACAGTAACATAGGAAATCGAAGACAGTCACTAGATAATGACATATGGTTCACTGAATTACATGACTAACAAGATCAACTTCGTATGCTGCTGACAAAATAACTCAAAATGCATAAAGCAGGGGCGCCTGGGTGGCTCAGTGGGTTAAAGCCTCTGCCTTCGGCTCAGGTCATGATCCCAGGGCCCTGGGATTGAGCCCCACATTGGGCTCTCTGCTCAGCAGGGAGCCTGCCTCCTCCTCTCTCTCTGCCTGCCTCTCCATCTACTTGTGATCTCTGTTGAATAAATAAATAAAAATCTTTAAAAAAATGCATAAAGCAGATATTGACATTTATGTAAAAATTGCATTTTTCCCAATAAATTAAAAAAAGGAAATATACAGGTTTGACTATAACACAACTCACAGGCTTGCACTAATGGACATAATGTATTTCAACAATTTTAAGATGCACTTTTTTGTTCACATCTTAACATCTTCGAAAGCAACTATGACATATATAGGTTACCGCCTTCTTATCTGTGAATATGCTTATTATTGCTAGAAGCATAATTGAACTTGACGTTTCTGTCGCACACACAATTTAAGAACCATCTGATGAAAAGTTATTGCTTGGTTATTGCTTCAAACCTTTCATTGATACCTTCTGGTAGAATCACCAAAGTCACAGCATAAAAACTTCCAGAATTTGAAAAATTCCAAAGGCGACAAAGAAGCACTCTTCTGAGAAGCGCTGCGTCACCCGTGCCTTCAGTGGCACAGAGGACAAGGCTTTGCAGAAAAGCATAAATACTCTCCGTAGAGTAATTCTGAAGAGTGGGACTCTGTGAAGAAGTTTTGGAAATACCCTGACCAACTTATTTTGGTCATATTTTACTTTTTATATGAATGCACAATGGAAAAAAAAATTTTTTTTAAGTTGAAATAAGTTTAAAGTACTCAATCAGTATAAATGAAAAAATTCTAAGTGATAAGAAATCAGGAAGTCTGGTTAAATTGGCAGCTTTTTTATTCTTAGAGGTACAGAAAACAATGATGCACCTTACAAGTGATGGAGACAGAGATTCAGTCAGACCCCCGTACTTAACGGCTGGGGGACGCACACTCTTTTCAAGGGCACAGGGCACATTCAAGCCAAGTGACTGTGCACTGCATCAGAACAAGTCGGTATACCTCCCAGCACTGGTATGGTGGATCCAACCTCTGCAGGTGCCTTTCTCTGAAAACTGGACATTATACCCCCAGACTCCTTTACATTTAGGCTGCTAAGGACAAATGGGACTGAACCCAGATTCTCAGGAGCTCCTCCTCCCACCTTATTCCTGGCTGGCCAGCAAGGACGTGAACACTGAAGGGTTTTCTGGAGCAGCATTCTCATGCTCAGGCTCCAGCACCCTGGGAACTGCGAAGGCTGCAGGAGCAGCGGCTTCCTGATTCAGTCTCTGGGGGACCATCCCAGCTGGGGACATACCCAGAACCAGTGGTTCCAGGGGTCACCAGGGAGGCATTTCTTTGGTGACTGCATTCTGGAGACCAAGGCCAGACCCAATCCAGAGCCCAGGGCTATGGCAAGCACCCAGTTCTTTGGATTACACTCTCCCCTCTTGCTCCAAATACTCCGCATGCTTTAGGCTCCTTGCAGGGAACTCTTCCTGGAAAAAACTGGTATCGTGAAGAGCACATTCTCTGACCACAGAATAATTCTGATAGAAAGAGTAACCAAACAGTGACTAGAAAAAAATTTTTTTGTTTGGAAACTGAGAAGCACCATTCTAAAGAACGCACTGGCCCAAGAAGATATAGAGTAAGTGACAAAATTCTAAGGTGAGAATAATGAAGAAAATATCAGTGCCTATGTGCTAGAAACCATAGTCATAACTGAAAACGCTTATTTTATAAAAAAAAAAAAAAAAGGTAAGCTGAAAATAAGCTAAGCATTCACCCCCAGAGATTGGAAAAATCACAAGTGTTTAAACCCAAAGGAGAGACGCCTGGGTGGCTCAGTTGGTTAAGTGGCTGCCTTTGGCTCAGGTCATGATCCCAGCGTCCTGGGATCGAGTCCCACATCGGGCTCCTTGCTCAGCAGGGAGCCTGCTCCTCCCTCTGCCTCTGCCTGCCTCTCTGTCTGCCTGTGCTCTCGCTCTCTCTCTCTCTCTCTCACAATAATAAATAAATAAAATCTTAAAAAAAAAAAAACCCAAAGGAGAAAATAATACAGAGAAGAAACTTACTCAAAATGTGCCATGAAGCCACTTCAGCAACTCTCCAAAAACAAAACAAAAAAACAAAACAAAAACCCCATGAAGTTCGCGCACAACAGCCCCTCTCCTGGGTTTTTACCAAGAGAACCGGGGCACAGGTGCACACATAGTGGAATGTGGAGTAGCAACAACCCAGATGTCCATCTCGAGATGAATGGACCAACACAGTGAGGACCACTGACACACGGAGGAGTATTCAGCCACAAAAAGGAACGAAGCATGGGTCCATGCTTGAAAACATTACGCCGAGCAAAAGCAGCCAGCCACAAGGGACTATACTTTGTATGACTCCGTTGATGTGTCCAGAACAGGCCAAGAACACACAAATCCATCTGCGGTGACAGAAATTGGGAGAATGGTTACTCTGGAAAGCAGAGGAAGGTACTGAATGGGGAAGGGCACAGAAGAGCCTTGTGTGTCACTGCAAACGTTCTAGATTTTGATCCGGGTGGCAGTTACACAAGTGTCTGCACACATGTACGTGTAAGACACCTTGACTTCTATGCACACTTAACATGTGAGAGCTGTATTTATTGCCCCTGGAAGTCTACTTATGGATAAGTAATCCCTTTTATTTTTTTTTAATTTTTAAAAGACTTTATTTCAGAGAGAGTGTAGGTGAACGAGAGCAGGGGGAGAAGCAAAGGGAGAGGGAGAGAGAATGTCTCAAGCAGACTCCCCATGGAGCATGGAGCCCAACGCAATGTGGGGCTCCATCCCTGGGCCCTGAGATCACCAACCTGAGATGAAATCAAGAGTCAGACACTTAACCAACCGAGCCACTCAGGCGCCCCAAGTAGTCCCTTTTAATCCTCAATAAAGAGAAGGAAGAATACATTTCCTGCAAAGGACACAAAAACGACATTCTAGGAAGCTGCCACTGGCTCCCCATACTGATGCTCGCGCACCTAGGATGGCCTGAGGACAATGTGGCCTGAGGGACACACAGACCCCAGACAGGCTCACTGCCATGTCTGCCTCACGTCCTGTGATTATTCTTCCCAAGTCCTGGGCCACCTTGGATCTGCACGTCCACCACTGGACAAGGCAGGGCACAATGTCTGCACAATACAAAGGTAACAGATAAAATCAGCCATGCGCTGAGATCAGGGCGCTCCAGGCAACTGTCTAAGCCAACTGCTTTGTCTTGCATCACATGGGATAGCCCTTGCCGATGCCTCTGCCCTCATACAGAAATCCCCTCTGGCGACCACCAGGCCAACCACAGCTGTCACTGTTTGCTAACCCCCAAGGATGGACGGCATTGGTTAGGGACAGTTTACTCCCTGACTCCATCCTGCAAGACCACACAGAAGAGCGGGCGACCTGGCCAGCTCTCGGGATTCCTTATCTGGAGCCAGGGACTCCAGATCGTCCTCCAGCACAGTTCCCTACATGTGGTCGGCTGGCCTCACCCGTCAGCAGCTCCTGGAGGGGTCTACGTTAGGGTTCCAATCACAAGTCTATCGGATCAGAACCTCTGGGTATGAGGTCTAGGGCTCCCCATTTTTAACAAGCTTTCCAAACGATTCTGTTGAACACTGGAATTTGAGAAGCCCTGCTACAAAGATGGCTACAGACATGTCAGGCCTGAACTCAAATCATGAACACAGCACAGTAAATACAGAGGCAACCTGACAGAGTCCTCAGGAGCCTGACTACCTGTCTCAAAGCTGGTCCCTCTCTCTCACCAGCTGCGAACACTACAGGCAACTCACCTAGCCTCTCTGTGCTTCAGTTTCCTTGCCCATAAATAGGATAATATTTATCACTATGTAAAAAAGCTAATCAAAATCAAATTCTTCTTGAATGCTATGTGAGATTTGCAAATAAAGATTGAATCTTAAACAAGCATTTAGAGATCTTAAAACGTACATTTTTACCTCGATCATGAAATATTAATAATGAACAATGAGATTTTCTTTCCTGCATAACTGAACGACAGAGCAAAATATACATTGGGACATCAAGCCTGTTTAATTGTTGACTTCTTCCCCACAGCCAGAAGGTGCGGTGCAAGGTAGAAGGTCGGGGGGTGGGGGGCAGCTTCACAAAGAGGCACAAATAAAAATCATGTGAGGACAGCTTGGTAGTTCTGCAGAGCTAAACTCGGTCTCATAACACAACCCTGCCATCGCAATCCCAGGGATTCACCCAAACCCTGCACACCCGTGTTCACAGCAGTTTTATTCACAGCTGCCAAAACCTAGACGCAAACAAGAGGTCCTTCAGCAGCTGAAGAGGTAAGCTGCGGTACAACAGACAAGAGAATACTACTTGGCACTAAAGAGAACTATCGAGCCAAGAAAAGACGTGGATCCAGCATGTTAGTACGTGAAAGAAGCCAGTCTGGAAAGGCTGCATCACCTACGATTCCAACTACATGACGTTCTAGAAAAGGCAAAACCATGGAGCCCATAAAAGGAGCAATGGTGGCTAGGGAGACAAGGGAAGGGACAAACAGGTGAGCGCGGGGATTTTAGGGTGCTGACTGTATCATGTATGACACTGTCACGGTGCATACATGTTATTATGCATTCGGCAAAACCCACGGCACTACACAGGACTAAGAGTAGAGCCCTACTGTAGACTATGGGCTTTAGGTAATAAGCATATGTCAATACCGGCTCATCAGTCCTTACAAATGTAATGTTACAAATGTTACAAATGTAACTAACACGTGATGTTAACAGTAGGGAAACCTGGTATGGAGGGGAGCTTAGATGTACTGCTTTCTTCTTATCTAACCTGAAGTATGCAAACGGTTGATAAGACTTCCCACAGTCATATCCAATTACCACTAATGAAAACTGATTCAATCCCCATGTAGGCGACTTCTTTGGGAAGCTCCGTGCTTTCTTGCCACTATGGGCAAGAGCTGCCTACTCATACCATTAGTGCAGAGAAAACAGTATTTTATCTTGATTTTTTTAATTTAAAATTTTTTTTTATTTTTAAAAGATTTTATTTACTTATCTGACAGGGAGAGAGATCACAAGTAGGCAGAGAGGCAGGCACAGAGAGAGGGGGGTGGAGAAGCAGGCTTCCTGCTAAGCAGAGAGCCCGATTCGAGGCTCGATCCCAAGACCCTGAGATCATGACCTGAGCTGAAGGCAGAGGCTGAACAGCACTGAGCCACCCAGGCACCCCTATCTTGATTTTTTAAAAAAGATTTTATTTATTTGTCACAGAGAGAGAGTGAGTGAGCGAGCACAGGCAGGCAGAGGGAAAAGCAGGCTCCCTGCAGAGCAAGGAGTCAGATGTGGGACTCGATCCCAAGATGCTGAGATCATGACCCAAGCCGAAGGCAGCCGCTCAACCGACTGAGCCACCCAGGTGGCCCTTATCTTGATTTTTTAAAAAAGATTTTTTAGTAATCTCTACACTGAACATGGGGCTGGAACTCACAACCCCAAGATCAAGAGTCGCATGCTCCACCAACTGAGCCAGCCAGGTGCCCCCTTTGTCTTTATTTTGATCAGCTTTGGACCAAAGAGTGAATTTCTTTCAGGAAAGTAATTTTAAAAAACCAGAAGAAAATATTTAAACAAAACCCTCCTTTACAAAACTAGAGTCATTTTGCCTGTGAAGAAAGTGGAATAGGATGCCCCCTCTTCCTTTGAGGGGAATTATATATCTGTTACTTCCCAAGTGTTTTGGAAAGAGTAGTGATAGGGTTTTAGAGACACCACTTCCAATGTGGGGCACCTGAGTCAACAAAGAAAATCCCAGAGGGATGAACATGACCAGAAAGTTCTCCATGAACTCTAATGAGCCAAGTGCAGAAGATGCTCCACACTCGAAGGGGCACTCAACAATCAAGAAGGCAACAAAGACTTTCCCTGAAACAAATGAGGACAAAGAGGACATGCTGGAAAAAGTCTTTTTTAAGGGACTGACAACATCCCAAATTTGCCAAAAACACCAAACAAAACAAAACACATGAAAACCTCCAAAATCAAGAAGGTGAGCAAACCCCAGGTAACATAAATCCAGAGATCTATGCCAAGTCATATCATCCACGTGCCCTTTTTTTTTTTTTTTTAAGATTTTATTTATTTATTTGACAGAGAGAGACAGAGTGAGAGAGGGAACACAAGCAGGGGGAGTCGGAGAGGGAGAAGCAGGCTTCCCGCCGAGCAGGGAGTCCTACGTGGGGCTCAATCCCAGGACCCCGGGATCATGACCTGAGCTGAAGGCAGACACTTAACAACTGAGACACCCAGGTGCCCCTTTCTGCATGCTTTTGAAAGAGAAAAAAGTCTGAAATCAGCCAGAGAAAGTGACACCTTTCCTACAGGATAAGAATAGTTGGAATGACTGGATTTCTCATCAGAAGCCATGATGGCGAGTGGAGATACTGCAACAATTTTAAAGTGAAGAAAGAAAAAAAGAGTCAACTCTCAATTCTGTACCTGGTGAAGGTACATTCTAAGGAAACATTCTAAGGGAAGGAAAACTGAATCTGTCACCAGCAAACCTGTCCTAAAAGAATGACTAAAGTTCTCTACACAGAAAGGAGATGATGAAGGAAGGAATCCTGGAAAGCAAAAAAGAAGGAAGACCAGCAGGAAGAGCAAAAATGTGGGTAAGTACAATAAACTTTCCTTCTCGAGTTTTCTAAATTACGGTTGAGACAAAAATTAGAACTCTGATGTAGTATGTAGAAAAAATAGGTAAGCAATATAAAGGGAGGCAAAGTTTCTTTAGTTCATTTGAACTGGAAAAAATGATGACACCAGTACACTATAATTATATAAATATGTAATTATAGGGGTGCCTGGGTGGCTCAGTCAGTTAAGTGTCTGTTTTTGGGTCAGGTCATGATCCCAGGGTCCTTGGATCAAGTCCCGCATCAGGGCTCCCTGCTCAGTGGGGAGCCTGCTTCTCCCTCTCTTTCTGTCTCTCCCCTGGATCCCGTGCGTTCACTCTGTCTCAAATAAATAAGCAAAACGTTTTTAAAAAACTATATAACTAGGTATTTCATATATCTAGCGTATACACATACACGCATACACACACACCTTGAGCATCCACAGAAAACACTGTACAAAGAGATACACTAAAAGTACGTAGTACGTCTATGCTGAACTGGAATTCTAAAGAAAAGGTCCAAGTAACTCACAGGAAAAAATTCAGAGAAATGAAAAAAGGAGAACATGAAAAAAGAGACAGAACAACATAAGCCCTGATATATCAGTAATCACCCTAAATATAAAAGGTCTAAATATATCAGTTAAAAGACACGGATGGGTAGATATTTTTAAAAAATGGCCAAACTATATGCTGGCTACAAGAAACCCACTTCAAATATGAAAATATATGTCGGCTGAAAGTAAAAGGATGAAAAAAGATTGTGCAAACCTTACTCAAAAGAAAACAGAAGTGGCTATACACATCTACCTTGACTTACGATGTGTTTACATCCCAGTACACCGACAGTAAGCTGCAAATATCCTAAGTCGAAAACACATTTGATACACCTAACCTACCTTCAACGTGCTCAGAACACTTACATTAGCCTACAGTTGGGCAAAATCATCTAACACGAAGTCTATTTTATAATGGAGCGTTGACTACCTCAGGTAATGTAGTGAATACTACACTGAGAGCGGAAAAACAGGATGGTTAGAAGGATTCTCACTATTCTGGTGGTTTACTCTGGGGATTGCATGGCCACCACTGCCCAGCATCATAACAGAATATCATACCACCTATTACTAGCCTGGGAAAAGGCCAAATTTCAAAATTTTGAAGTATGCTCTCTCCTGATGTGTATCACTTTCACATTATCACAAACTAAGAAAGCACGTCTGACCGCTGTCTACATCAGTATCAGACATCGTGGACTTGAGAGCAAAGATAATGTCCAGAGACTGAGACGTCATATAACGATAAAAGGGTCAATCCAAGGTTAGTTTGGCTTGTGGGGAAGGGGCACTAAACGCCACCATGGGTGTCCTTCCCTAAGGGAACCAGGGGAGATCTGCCCCAGAGAAGGCGATGGGATGACAGAAGATGCCAGCCAGGCTGCTGGCTTCACAGATGGAGAAAGGGCATGAGCCCGAGTTGGAAGAAAGAAAGAAAATGGATGTTTGCAAAGGGGGCCCAGCCCTGCTGACACCTTTATTCAGCTCAGTGAAACGGATTTCAGACTACTGACCGCCAGAAGCTCACAAGAACAAAGGTCTGTTGCTTTAGGCTACCAGATCTGTTAGATCAGCTGTAGGAAAGAAACACAGATTTCAGTGCCTGCGAGCAGGGCACTGCTGCACCAGAAGCCTCACAGTGTAGAAGGAACTTCTGACCTGGATAATCGAAAAGGCCTGGACTGCCTGAAACAGAGGCTGGTGGAAATTCAGGCCTTACGGACTCAGCCACGAAGGACTAAGGAGGAAGTGAGAAGCAGAGCAGAAAGTCTGGATCGTCGGAGGATGCCTCGGTCGTCGGACACCGTTGGGAGAAAGAGGACAGGAACCGTACTACACCGGTGAGGGCTCGGGGAGGAAGGAGGCACCGGTGTCTGGCATCTATTACAGACGGGGGCAAAGCCCAGCGAATCGGCACCTGCGACCGCGTGGGAAGCAGAGCCCGTGAGCAATGAACTTGGACATTTAACTGAGATGACTTCCAAGCAAACTGTCAGAGGCATGGCCCAGCTTCTTCCTGCTGCTTACTGTAAAATGCAAGGGGGAAGAGAGAAACTGAGGAAAACACTAGGAGGCAAAAAGGAACCAGGGCATGATGGTTTGAGGAATGTGCTCTGAAAGGAAAGAAAGCCAAGGACGTCGCCAGCTCATGTCTCGCTAGTGCTCACGGAAGAAATCAAAGGACAGAAGGAGGCTCTTTGGCGCGAGTAAGCCTGTCACTCATAGATCCTTTTGCCCAACTCAGCAGAGGCTAGGAACAGAGACAGGATCATACAGGAACGATCCACGGAGGGCCCTGGCGTCTACTGGAGTCAGTCCCTGTGACACGAGACAGGAGACCCACAGGTTTCTGAGATTTTTTTTTTAAGATTTTTTTATTTATTTGACAGAGATCACAAATAGGCAGAGAAGCAGGCAGAGAGAGAGAGAGAGAGAGGGAAGCAGGCTCCCTGCTGAGCAGAGAGCCCGAGGCAGGGCTGGGTCCCAGGACCCTAGGATCATGACCTGAGCGGAAGGCAGAGGCTTTAACCCACTGAGCCACCCAGGCGCCCCAGTTTCTGAGAATGTTATGCCAGCAGAAAAACTGCCAACTTGGAATGAAAAAGGAGAGAGAGAATGCGAGAAAGCTGTCAGGCTCCCCCATTTCTGCAGACAGAAGCCAGGCTGCTCCAACCACTCCACGTTAACACATGCTGCCTTCAAGGGAAAGAGGACCCGGAGCACAAAGCCTTGGGGTTGCAGGGCGGGACCTCAAGCCACAGAGGATGACTCCTGGGCCGGGAAACCTCACGGAACTTGCCGAGGTGGATTTTGAAATTGCTGGAAACCAGTGACTTTCCCTCCTCCTTTCTTCCTTCTTCCCCTCCTCCTTTCCTTCTCTCCCTCTCAATCATTCTTCTCCTTTTTGGAATGGGCTTATGTGTAAGTGCTATCCTATGCCTGCCCAGCACTCTATTTGGGGAACAGGTAAGTTGGTTTTTAACTTTACAGATCCACAGATAGAGAGGAAATTTGCCTCAGGATAGATATCCAGAGTCCTACCTGCAACTGGTTGAGATGATGAGATTTGAGATTTTTTTTTTTAAAGCAGAGGTCAGGACTCTGTTTTTTTAAGTTTTTTTTTTTTAATATTTTATTTATTTATTTGTCAGAGAGAGAGGGAGAGAGCGAGCGAGCACAGGCAGACAGAGTGGCAGGCAGAGGCAGAGGGAGAAGCAGGCTCCCTGCCGAGCAAGGAGCCCGACGTGGGACTCGATCCCAGGATGCTGGGATCATGACCTGAGCCGAAGGCAGCTGCTTAACCAACTGAGCCACCCAGGAGTCCCTTTTTTTAAGGTTTTATTTATTTATTGGACAGACAGATTACAAGTAGGCAGAAAGGCAGGCAGTGGGGGGGGGGAGCAGGCTCCCCACTGAGCAGAGAGCCCGATGTGGGGCTCGATCCCAGGACCCTGAGATCATGACCTGAGCTGAAGGCAGAGATTTAACCCACTGAGCCACCCAGGCGCCCCGGATCCCAGACTTAAATGGCAAATGTAAAAGTATAAAACTTTCTGAAGGAGATCTAAGAAAATCTTTGAGGAGCTAGAGCTTAGTGAAGAGTTCTTAGACACGACCAGGAGCTCTAACCATACAAGAGAGTGAACAAACGAAACCTCATCAAAATTAAAAAACCTTCGCTCTGCAGGAGACACTGTTAAGAGGATGACGAGGTGGGAGAAGTGTCTGTAAGCCACATACCCCATGAAGGACTCACCCAGGACGCAGTAAGGGCTCTCAAAACTCAATGGTCAAAGGCAAACAAGCCAGTCAGAAAATGGGCAGAGCAGAAGAAGAAACATTTCATCAAAGATGATCTACAGATGGCAAATAAGCTCCTGAAAAGACGTTCGGCATCACTAGTCATTAGAAACATGCAAATCGAGACCACAGTGCGCTATTATTACACAGCTATTAGAATGGCTAACCTGAAGAGCAGCAAGAGGGAATCTGTGGAGAACTCGGATCTCTCACAGAAATTGCTAATGGGGATGCAGAATGGCGAAAACTCTCTGGAAAACTGGGGCAGTTTCTTACAAATGTAAGCACATTACCTACCAAATGACGCAGCAATACCACTCCCGGACATGAACCCCAGGGAAACTTAAAAAATGTTGTCCACACGAAAACCTATATGCAAATGTTCCTAATAGTTTTACCTATAATATCCCCAAGCTGGAAACAACCCAGGCGTCGTGCAGCAGGTGAGGGAATGAATATACTGCGGCCCGACCACACCCTGGGACAGGGCTTTGCGGTAAAAGTGACACAGGCAACAACTTGATGGGTCTTAAGGGCATTATGTGGAGTGAAGGGAAAAAAAAAAA
>RCUC01085535.1:0-15254 GCA_003697995.1 Taxidea taxus jeffersonii
CCCCCCCCACTCCTGTGCATGGCCGCTCTCTCAAATAAATAAAGAAAATCTTTAATTAAAAAAAAAGAAGTAGTAGGGACAAAGATGTGGAGGCAATAAACAGCACGCAGGGGATTGGGGGCTGGCACGAGGATGTCCGAGCCTTTGAGAAGGGAGGAAGAGGAAGAGATCGAAGTCGGGGGGGATCCAGGACATAAAGAGCCTCGTGTGAAGGAGCCTGCTCTGCTCTTTGGCTCATGGACCAGCGTAAAAAGGTTCGCTGGGGACTGGACCTCAGCAGGTTTGCCTTTTGGAAGACCTCTCCAGCTGCAGTTCCTTTTCCGTGCCTGAGCGAGTATCTATCAACCCTGGAGAATTACAGAGGTGAAGTACGATGGTTAAGGAAACAGAAGTCCTAGGAACATGAGTGTGTCCCAGTACACCCGTAACAGTTGGCCCCTTCCTCAAGTACCATCTCAGGCTGGTTCTAATTCGTTCCGTCCCAACAGCCAAGCTGGCAATGAGGCGGCCTCGATCTGCACCCACTTCTACCTCAGACTGGCTGTTTGAGCTGCGCATTTAAATGTAAACATTCTGGACCTCAATTTTCTTGCCTGTAAATAGAGTTAATAAGCATATTTATCTCAAAGGGTTGTTAGGAGGATTCCACGAGATCATGAATGTGAAAACCTGGTGCTTTGCCTGGCATACAATAAGCCCTTGGTAAATGTTGTATTATTATTAAATGCTAAACCTCAGAGAACATGCAATTTATTCAGAGCAGATTTGCCAAGAGCAAACAAACCATGGGGTGATGATGAGCAATGAGCTGGAACAGACCTTAGAGCATCAATCCTGTCATTTTATGTCACCCCAAGGAGGGTACACTCAGAACTCTGCCCTTTCAGAGGATGGAGCAAAGAGAAGGGGGCAACCCACTTCTAATTGCAACCCAGAGGCCCATCTGATTATCAGAGGAAGAATCAATTCTGATCAGGATGCAGGGCGGAAAGTCCCAGGAATCTCACTCCCCAGCCTAGCAGCCCTCAAGGTGTTTGGTCTGTTCCCTGCTTTTTTCAGTTCTGTGTACATTATGGGAAGTTTCTGGACGGTGTAGTTGGTGGTTGGCCTGAACTTTTGGCAAGAGATTGTGGAACGTGAGGTAGGGTGAAAGGAAGCCAGGGCTGTTTCCTGTCTCTGCTCTCTGAAGAGTTCATTCTGGCAGGTCCTGGGAGGTTAGGGCACCTGGGTCTAAGGCTAGCCCCAAACACTCTCCTCTTGCTGTTCCATCCTTCCCCAGGGCAGACAGTAAATAAGCTGTCAGGAGGTAGTCTGGCCCATTTTCCTTTTGGGTATCAGATTTCCAGGATCTGAAGCAGGCTTCTGTTAGCCATGATCTGTGCAGAAAATGCCCGAGTGACTTGGTCTATGAGTCCTTCAGATGACAGTCACTAAACATGGAGTCCTAGAGCCGTGCTGCCTGGTTTCTCTACCTCAGCTCTGCCACCTACTAGCTGCCACATAAGTTACTTCTCTTTTCTGTCTTAGCTTCTTCACGTGTAAAATGAGGATATTAATCATACCTAAATGGATATGAAGATGAAGTGAATTAATGGAAAGCACTGAGATATAAGTGCTACCACATAGCAAATGCTCAAAGTATTTTTAGAGTTTCGGTATACACTGAATTTTTCAGGATTTCAACTACCATATAAACTAAGAGAAGATAATATTTTCATTTGTTCAGAATTTTATACAGAGTCGTTTACTCTTTTTTTTTTTTTTTTAAGATTTTATTTATTTATTTGACAGAGATCACAAGTAGGCAGAGAGGCAGGCAGAGGGAGAGGAGGGAGCAGTCTCCCTGCCTAGCAGAGAGCCTGATGCAGGACTCAATCCCAGGACCCTGAGATCATGAGCTGAGCCGAAGGCAGAGGCTTTAATCCACTGAGCCACCCAGGTGCCCCTGGAGTCGTTTACTCTTTTGAAGATTTTTATTTATTTGAGAGAGAGAGAGAGAGAGAGAGCAAAAGCAGGGGGAGAGGCAGAGAGAGAGGGAGAAACAGACTCCCAGCTGAGCTGGGAGCCTAATGTGGGGCTCGATCTCAGGACCCTGTAAATCACAACCTGAGCCAAAGGCAGATGCTTAACCATCTGAGCCATCCAGGTTCCCCTAGTTTACGCTTTTGGAAAATCAAGCTCTACAATGTACTTCTGAGCTGTTAGCATAAAATACTTGTATGATTTTGTATTTGTAGGTGTTACATTCATCATGGGTCTACATATAAGAGCAACCAAATAGTTCATTGTATCTTAGAGCTAGCCTAGATATTGATGTATTAAAATACATGTTATTTTAGGGCGCCTGGGTGGCTCAGTGGGTTAAGCCGCTGCCTTCGGCTCAGGTCATGATCTCAGGGTCCTGGGATCGAGTCCCACATTGGGCTCTCTGCTCAGCAGGGAGCCTGCTTCCCCTCCACTCTCTCTGCCTGCCTCTCTGCCTACTTGTGATCTCTCTGTCAAATTAAAAAATAAATAAATAAAATAAAATACATGTTATTTTAGTATAAACAAATGTCCTTTTATTCCTTCTTCATATTATAGTTGGGACATTATATTGATTTTTAAAATATATACGTAGGTTAAGAAGCTATAAATTTCATTTCAGGAGATTAAAGGGAAACACCAAAATATCTGTTATAATAATTTGTTATAAATAAAAGTGTGTTGGGTCTGATATACAGAAAGGGAGCTGACAGCAGACATTCCCCAAATGTGGTGCTTAACTTGTGCTTCCTGTATGATGTCACCTAAGACACCCTGGAGAAGACGACGAACCTTGTTCCAGGTGAATGAGTGAATAAAGCAGAAGGAAGAGGAAGAGATGCTATCTTTTTTTTTTCTTAAGATTTTATTTATTTATTAGAGAGAGAGAGAGCGAGCACAGGCAGACAGCGTGGAGGCAGAGGGAGAAGCAGGCTCCCTGCCGAGCAAGGAGCCCGGTGTGGGACTCGATCCCAGGACGCTGGGATCATGATCTGAGCCAAAGGCAGCCGCTTAACCAACTGAGCCACCCAGGCGTCCCTTTTTTTTTTAAAAAAAGATTTTATTTATTTATTTGACAGACAGAGATCACAAGCAGGCAGAGACAGGCAAAGAGAGACAGGAAGAAGCAGGCTCCCTGCTGAGCAGAGAGCCCGATGCGGGGCTCGATCCTAGGACCCTGAGATCATGACCTGAGCCCAAGGCAGAGGCTTTAACCCACAGAGCCACCCAGGCGCCCCAAGAGATGCTATCTTTTATTAGCACTTGGCCAATGTAGGCTAAGCTACCAGGAACAACTGGAAATGAGTGCTAGTTCTTCCTGGCATTAGCTTTGGAAACTTACAACCACTTGTCTCTTCATGAACTTTCTTTCCTCATTCATAAAATGGGACAGTTGGATTATTTCCCAAGGTATCTTCCATGGAACATTATTACTTGGCATGCTTTTTTTTTTTTTAAGATTTAATTTATTTAACAGAGATCACAAGTAGGCAGAGAGGTAGGCAGAGAGAGAGGGAGAAGCAGGCTCCCTGCTGAGCAGAGAGCCCAATGTAGGGCTCAATCCCAGGACCCTGAGATCATGACCTGAGCCAAAGGCAGAGGCTTAACCCTATGAGTCACCCAGGCGCCCCACTTGGCATGCTTATAATGAAGAAAGGTTTCCTTGGTAAATGACTTGAAGAAATTGTTAGTTTTCTTTGCTGAAGGTCTTCTCAGACCCTTTAACAGGTTAACATGAACCTAATCGCCAAGAGGAAAATATATAGTTGTATGCAGCATCTTCCAAACTTATTTGACCATGAAGACCTTATGTCAGAGGAACAACTTGTAAGGTTAATAAGCCAAGGGAAAAAAAATTTTTTTTTTTAAGATTTTATTTATTTATTTGTCAGAGAGAGTGAGCACAGGCAGACTGAGTGGCAGGCAGAGGCAGAGAGAGAAGCAGGCTCCCTGCCGAGCAAGGAGCCCAATGCGGGACTGGATCCCAGGACGCTGGGATCATGACCTGAGCTGAAGGCAGCGGCTCAACCCACTGAGCCACACAGGTGTCCCGTAATTTTTTATGAAATATAAGTTAAATGGGGTCACCTGGGTGGCTCAGTGGGTTGGAGCCTCTGCCTTCAGCTCAGGTCATGATCCCAGGGTCCTGGGATCGAGCCCTGCGTTGAGCTCTCCGCTGAGCAGGGGGCCTGCTTTCCACCCCCCACTCTCTGCCTGCCTTTCTGCCTACTTGTGATCTCTGCCTGTCAAATGAATAAAAAAAAAAAAAAATCTTAAAAAGAAATACAAGTTAAATGGTCTCTAAGGCCTTTTTCACCTTTAACATTCTAAAATTCTCTACACACAAAGAATAATCCAGTCAAGAAATGGGCAGAAGACATGAACACACAGTTTGCAAAGAAGACATCCAAATGGTCAAGAGACGCATGAAAAAGTGCTCAACATCACTTGGTATGAGGGAAATACAAATCAAAACTACAGTGAAATACCAACTTACACCAATCAGAATGGCTAAAAATTTTTTTTAAAGATTTTATTTATTTATTTAACACAGAGAGATCGAGATCACAAGTAAGCAGAGAGGCAGGCAGAGAGAGAGGAGGAAGCAAGCTCTCCGCTGAGCAGAGAGCCCGATGCGGGGCTCGATCCCAGGACCCTGGAATCATGACCCGAGCAGAAGGCAGAGGCTTTAACCCACTGAACCACCCAGGCGCCCCTCAGAATGGCTAAAATTAACAAGTCGGGAAATGACAGATGTTGGCAAGGATGTGGAGAAAGGAGAATCCTCCTACACTATTGGTGGGAATGCAAGCTGGTGCAGCCACTCTGGAAAACAGCATGAAGGTTCCTCAGAAAGTTGAAAATAGAGCTACCCTATGACACAGCAATCACACTACTGGGTATTTATCCTAAAGATACAAATGTACTGATCCAAAGGTGCACGTACACCCCAATGTTTATAGCAGCAATGTCCACAATAGGTAAACTATGGAAAGAGCTCAGATGTCCATCAACAGATGAATGGATAAAGAAGATGTGGTATATATCTACACACACACGCACATGTATATACATACAATGGAATATTATGCATCCATCAAAAATTGAAATCTTGCCATTTGCAATGATGTGGGTAGAACTAGAGGGTATTATGCTAAGTGAAATAAGTCAATCAGAGAAAGACAGTTATCATATGATTTCACCTGTATGCAGAATTTAAGAAACAAGGCAGAGAATCATAGGGGAAGAAAGGAAAAAATGAAACAAGACGGAAACACAGAGGGAGACAGACCATAAGAGACTCTTAATCTCAGGAAACAAATGGAAGGTTGGTGGAGTGGAGGGGGGTGCTAGGATGGGGTGGCAGGCCGGATGATGAACACCGGGGAGGGTATGTGCTCTGGTGAGCGCTGTAAATTGTGTAAGACTGATGAATCACACACCTGTACCGCTGAAACAAATAATACACTGTATGTTAATTAAAGTAATAATTAAAAATAGATAAATAACATCATAAAATTCTGAGTTTGAATAATAATACTTCATTCTTTCTAGATCAGATAAGAAGGATAAGGAATAGGCTAACCTACAGAAAATAAAATCGTATATGTCTGATGCAGAAGAGGAAGATGAACCAAGTTCTAACATATGTAGATCTATGTAAATGATTATGCAGAAGAGGCAGAGAGGGAGCAGTCTTAAATGTCAGGGCTTCCAAACTGTCACTTATGTTATCACTAGAAAAGGTTGAACATTGATATTTTAGCAGTCACAGTAAGGTACTGAGTTGTAATCTTTTCAGCTCTATTTCTCAAATCCATCACTACTGTCAAAGGGATCTGGCCAAGTTACTATTGAGGAAATCTATGGGACTAACCCCCACTCCTAGGCACTGACCCCCACCTCTTCCCTCACAGATGGATATCGTGGAGGCTAAACACAGTTTTACACAAAACAGCATTTCCACATACCCCACCTGGCCCAACCAAGTTAATCTGGAGATGGGCATCTGATCTTTGCTGCAACATTAAGTTTCTTCTCTGCAACTTCTGCATGTGGGGCCAGGGAGGGACTCTCTGAATGTCAGATGTAAGAGCAACACTGGGCCACTGTCCATGGTCATAGTGCTGCCACAGGAGGAAAGCTGGGCTTTAGTGCAAAAGAACAAAGGTGAAATACAGAAGAAGCAGAGATAAGAAATGGAACACTTCAATTCCCAATTCTAGGAGTCACTAATAACCAGCTCCATCCCAGCTTTTCCCATGACATGACTGTTCAGCCCTTCTTTGAATTTGGTAGGCTAACAAATTCTCTTTGCTTAAGCTAGTTCAGGCTAGGTTTCTGTTAGTGAAAACCCAAAGAGTTCTCACTACAGTCATATATATCCTCCATACCTACTTTCTTCAACTATAAAGAAGAAAGAATGGAGGTTGCCATCTGAAAGCTGATGGACTGAACACATGTGTACACTATCGCCCTTTCCTGGAACCCCACAAACGTGACAGTAAAGGGATACAAAATGGCACTAAATTATCAGAACAAAAACACTAACAAGGCAATAGTAACAAAAGTTTAGATGCTAGAAAGCAGTTGTATGAATTCTAGGGTCACCATCCTGACTTGCCCAGGTTAGTAAGTTTTACATTTGCTGCACTTACACAATTATTAAGTGTTCTCTTTCACTTTCAGAAGTGTTTTAGTTTGGATGATAAACTGGTTCACTAAATCCAGAAGCAAGCCTAATACAAGCCCCCAAAAGTTCCAAAATTGATGAGTATTACCTCTTAAAATGGAGGTGAACAGAAGCCCTGATTGGAAGTTTGAGTAATAATCAGGTGACCTGGTAGCCAGGTGACTGTTCTTCCCCAACCATAGCAGAAGCTAAGCGTTTTACCCTTTAGAGGATCCAACCAGAGAGACTCTGGAGACATGCACATTGGGTTCCAATAAGGATGAGGCTACCATGTTGAAAACAGAACGATTAGTACAAGTCTACATACTAAATGGTGAGATTGCCATCCACCTTCTTTCACTCATCTTCCAGAATCCTGGGAGCGAGGCTCGCATCCTCTAGATGGGAGACAAGACAATTCCACTCTGACCAGCTCCAAAGAAAAGACTTCAAAAGAGTCTTGGAGTCTACCAATGAAAGGATGTCTCCTGATGAAATGACTTGGCCAGATCATCCTCCTCCTATAAAGCTCACCAGCCCATAAGTATCGCCCAGGCACACACGGCATCATTAACTTTTAAGTGCTGTGTTCTTAAATCTTGCAGTAAGCTTAGAAAGTAACTGGTCCAGATAAGAGCAACTGAGTGAAAGGTAGTAGGAGATATGCCTCTCAGAAGATGAAGCTGTTAGAGTACTCAATATATTTTAACGTTTTAAGAGATTTATGAAAATTTAGCAAGGGGGATAAATTGGTAATAGGTTCACATTAAAATAACAAACATGGGGGCACCTGGGTGGCTCAGTGGGTTAAAGCCTCTGCCTTTGACTGGGGTCAAGGTCTCAGGGTCCTGGGATCGAGCCCCGAGTCGGGCTCTCTGCTCAGCGGGGAGCCTGTCCCCCCCCCCCCGCCGCCTACTTGTGATCTCTCTCTGTCAAGTAAATAAATAAAATCTTAAAAAAAAAAGTCCTCTTTAAAACAAAACAAAACAAAACAAACATGGGGCACCTCAGTGGCTCAGTGGGTTAAAGCGTCTGCCTTTGGCTCGGGTCATGATCCCAGGGTCCTGGGATCGAGCCCCCCATTGGGGGCGGGTCTCTGCTCAGCGGGGAACCTGCTTCCTCATCTCTCTCTACCTGCCTCTCTGCCTACTTGTGATCTGTCAAATAAATAAGTAAAATTGTAAAAAAAACCAATAATAATAACATAACAAATGTAAATCTGAGACATTTATTAACTTCAGAGAAAGCCAAAATTCATATAAGAAAGGAAATGTAATCACAGTATATTATATGGCTCAGCTGTGCGTAACAGTTATAGTCATGATAACATAAGCACTAAATGCTGATATAGCAAAAACTGTAATGTAACTATATAGGGAAAATGGGGAAGGAGAAAACATTCTTGGGGAGCATGTTCATAATAACAATAACTAACACATAATAATACATACTAAATAATAACTAATCCATAGAAAGTATAGATTCTAAGTGCTTTATATCACTAAGGTCATTTAATTTTAAAAACTACCCTATAGGGGCACCTGGGTGGGTCAGTGGGTTAAGCCTCTGCCTTTGGCTCAAGTCCTCAGGGTCCTGGAATCGAGCCCCATATCGGGCTCTCTGCTCAGCAGGGGGCCTGCTTCCTCTTCTCTCTCTGCCTGCCTCTCTGCCTACTTGTGATCTCTCTGTCAAATAAATAAATAAAATAAAAATAAAAACAACCCTATAAAGTGGTACTATTATTCTCCCATTTTACAGATGAGGAAATTGAGGCACACAGATGTCAGCTAACTTGTGCAGGGTTTCATTGCCAGTGAAGTATAATGCTGGGATTCAATCCCAGACATTTTGGCTCTAGAGTCTACCCTTTAAGTCTAAACCACTATGCTGCTCCATTCTGTCTCACCACAGGCCAGTCTTCTCTACCTTAGGAACATAATCACTGAGTGAGTCTCACTTTCATTTTCACCTATTAGATCCAGCAGGAAGTCAGTAAGTGGGGTGAAAAATCAAGAAATAGCAGTGTAAGCATGCTACTCAGAAATATGGAAGTAAACATTTAAAGAAATAATCAAGTTGAAAATAGTTGCTGATGGAAAGTGAGAATGGAGATAAGAAAGGAGGATGGGCTACGGATCTTTGAATTAAGTTTTGTAAAACTGTGAATAACATTTTTGGATATAAAAATGAAAATTAAAAAACAAATATGTTAATAAGACGAGTAACCCAATTAAAAAATGGGCAAAGATTGTGAATAGACATTTCTCCAAATATATACAAATGGCTAATAAGCTCATGAAATAATGTTTAACATCTTGAGCCATCAGGGAAATGCAAATTTAAACTACACCACTTCACACCCACTAGGATGGCGATAATCCTAGTAAATGACAGACAATAACAAGTATTAATGAGATGGGGGGCATCTGGAACCCTCATATATAGCTGGTGAGAATGAGAAATGACACAGCTGGAAAACAGTCTGGCAGTTCCTCAAGAAGTTAAATGCAGAGTCACCGTGTGACCCAGCAATTCAACTCCTAGATATACATCCACGAGAATGAAAATATACATTTGCACAAAATGTGTTCACAAATATTTATGGCAACATTATTTAAAATAGTCGAATAGCGGAAATAACCCAAATGTCCATCAACTGATGAATGGATAAACAAATACGGTTTACTCACACAACAGATTGTTATTCATCCATTAAAAGTTATGCAATCCCAATATAGGGCTATAATATGAATGAGTCTTGACTACATTATGCTAAGTGAAAGAAGCCAGACACAAAAGGTCACATAGTATGTGATTTCTTTCATATGGAATGTCTAGAAAAGGCAAATCCATAGATAGAAAGTAGTGTGGTGGCCAGAGTTGGGGAATGGGGGGGAATGGGTTGGAGTGACTGCTCATGACTACAGGGCTTCTTTCTGGGGGTAATGAAAATGCCCTGGAATTAGGTGGTAGTGGTGTTTGAGCAATTTTATGAATATACTAAAAACCCTGAATTGCACAATTTAAATTTCTAAAAAATATTTATTTATTTTTAAAGATTTATTTGAGAGAGAGAGAGTGCACACACCTACACGCACAAGCAGGGGGAAGGGCAGAGGGACAAGCAGACTCACTGCTGAGCATGGAGAATGATGTGGGTGATGAACACAGCACACTTATTTACCTCCCTTTAGGTCAGCAGCAGCGGCCTGGTGGACGTGTCTTCATCTGCCTCCACCTGGCTTTGCCTTTCTCCCGTGTAACTTCCGAATTAGGTTGGCTCTGACTCCAGCCCGGCACCGCTCCTCTCCTGACACCTTCTAGCCCTACTCTCTCAGCCACCAGCTCAGATCCTGGGACAAAGACGTCCCTGGAAAAATGCCCCAGATACTGTCCAGGGTTATGTAGCTGTAAACCCTCTTTAACTCGGTGGTTTAAGGGTCTGACTTCTGAGTTGTCATCCCACATACAAATCTTGTATTTGACAGATGGTAGAGATCCTTGGAAAAACAAGTATTCAATAATGACGAAACATTTGGTTGTTAATGTGTGGGAATGAACATTTGAGAAGTTGTGCTTCTGGTCTGACTGGGTCTTAGGAAGGAAAAGACAGCAAATTATATTGGGCTTTGACAGAATAAGACAAGCTTCTAAATATATACAATAGGTGTAAAAAATCATCACAGTTTTTTTGGCAACCCCTCGCCACAGAGAAGTGATGAGAACTTTGCTATTTACAGAAAAGGTAGATGGCTGAACAGGAACTAGGACTTGATACAAGTCTCCACTCGATTAACTAAAACGTTA
Source organism: Taxidea taxus jeffersonii (assembly GCA_003697995.1). Taxonomy (NCBI): domain Eukaryota; kingdom Metazoa; phylum Chordata; class Mammalia; order Carnivora; family Mustelidae; genus Taxidea; species Taxidea taxus. Next base: position 10,505 of record RCUC01085535.1, read on the forward strand.
TTTTAAATATTCTCAGTATGGGAGAGAAACAGGTGACTGTTTAATGGATATTTTCGTCCTCTGCTGGTATAATTATTTGCTTTGAAATAATCTTTATTCGCTTTCTTTTTTAAAAAAAGGTTTATTTATTTGAGAGAGAGCATGCAGGCGCCTGTGAGACAGAGAGAAAGCAGGGAGGGCCAGAGGGAAAGGGAGAGAAAGGATCTCAAGCAGACTCTCTAGTGAGTGTGGACCCTGACATGGGGCTTGACCTCATGATCCTGTGATCATGACCTGAACTGAAATCAAGAGTTGGATGCTCAACTAACTGAGCTACCCAGGCATACCTATTTTAAGTAAACTCTGCATCCAAGATAGGGTTTGAATTTCCTTCCCTGAGATCAAGAGTTGCATGCTCTATCAACTGAGCCAGCCACATTCCCCTATTTGCTCTTTCTTTAAAAAAATAAGAGGTTTAGGGGCACCTGGGTGGCTCAGTTGGTTGGGCATCTGCCTTTGGCACAGATCATGATTTCAGGGTCCTGGGATCGAGCCCTGCATCCAGTTCTCTGCTCAGCAGGGAGTCTGCTTCTTCCTCTACCTCTGCTACTCCCCTTGCTTATGCTTTCTTAGATAAGTGAAAAATAAAAAAAAATTAAATAAGTGTTATTATTATTTGTGGTACTATATCCACTGCTTCATACTGATAGGGAAGGAAGGGAGAAAACAATACCGCTGGAGGTAAAATCATGTCCGAATGTAGGTTAAATTCTCTGGTTCGATAACTACAAAAGCATCTAGGTTCCTCTACATTTTCCAGTCCAGTTGGTATCCATGAGGAAGAACAAGGTGACATATGCAATCATGAAATCCTCTCACAGAGTTGGAAAGCTGGATTCCACGTAATAAAGCCTGTCCTCCAAAACCTGAGATGACTGATGGTGTGTGCCCGGCATGATAAAGTGTAAAGTTCTCAAAGTTCCAGCCATGAAATAAACTGCCTATTCAATCAGATCGAATATAAACTTATCTTTGATGGGTTTAAAAAAAATCCTTCAAAACCCCAGCAAATCTAAGGATATGACAGTAGCAGTGATGGTGATGACAGTTGTCCTAACAATCCCACCAGCACCAACGATGAGGACTAATCATCATCACCGTCATCTTCTACATTTACAGCTGCAGAGTGTCACAGGTCATCCCATCTAGTCCTCACCACATCCGTGTCTGGGGCTGATGTGCAAATGAGGTTCAGAGAGGTTAAGAGATTTGCACCAATCCCAGAACAGGCACCAAGTCCAAGAGTCCAAAAAATTACTCCATGTGGCTCCTTATTCTTTCAAGTGTCAGAAATAAGTTCTTTCAAGGTAAGGATGTCAGAAACACTGCTTCTCTTGTCTTCCTGAGGCTGGAGTATGTGATACAGACACTTAAAGGGGAGAGGAAAAAAAAAGAAGAATATGACAGAGAAGAGATACCCCACACAGAACAGACTTCTCAAGATGCAGCAATAATAAGCAGGGGGAAAGCATAAGCACAAAAGAGAAAGGACTATGGAATCCTAGGGGCCCACTGGAGTTGAATTGTGTGTCCCCACTCCTGAAAGATACAGTGAGGGTCTAAGCCCTAGTACCTCAGAATGTGACCTTATTTGGAAACAGTCGTTGTAATGTGACTAGTTAAGGTCATACTGGAGGAGGGGGCCCTATTCCAGAAAGGAAGAAGGAAGCCATGTGAAGACAGAGACACACAGGGAAAACACACGTGATGACAAAGGCAGAGACTGAAGCTATGTGGCTCCAAGCCAATAAATGCCGATGACTACCAGCCGAGCACCGGAAGCCAGCGAGAGGCAAGGAGGAACTTCCCTACAGGTTTCAGAAGGCACACAGTCCTGTGGACACTTTGAGTTTGGCCTTCTAGCCTCCAGAACTAGGAGACAGTGAAGTTCTACTGTCAGTGGTACTTTGTTAGGCAGCCCCAGGAAGTGACTACAGAGTCCGAGGGGATCCTTTCTTCTAAGACTGAAATGGAGCGTCAGCATCTCCACTGTCTGAGAGAGAACAAAGAGTTTGGGGGAGAGAGACCATTTATAAACCTAGGACTTAGTTGAAAGTCCCTCTAAGCCTCTGTCTCTTTTGACACTGTGAACAGTGTCCAGCAAAGGCTGAATTCTTATTAAATGTCTTTTAGGAATAATACCAACACTGTAAACAGCCAGGCCCTGGCCAGTAGCAGATGGTCGACAGGACTGCTGCCTTGGCCCAGTGGTTGGAGCCTTACACTCCCAGAAAGGGAGCAGGCTCTTTAATTTTAGTCCTGGAAGGGCTCTCTCTCCCAAGCACTTTTTCAAAGTTTATAGGGAAATAATTATTACCTGGATCTCAGTCATGTTTATATAAATGTTCTTTTCATTTACTCCTCACACAGGGCCTTCAAGCTGTTAAAAAGAGCAATGTGTGAAACTGACTTTGGGAAGGAAACTGGGCCCGTTTACTGTACTCACAGCACAAAAACCACACCAAATGTTGTCAAAATAACTTTCAGGATAGAACAAAACCAATAAAAGGAAGGAAAAGTTTCCATTCCATGTGTCCATTTACTTATAACTTGCCATTTGTGCTGTGTCAGAGATTAAGTGTCAAGTCCTCCTCGGGTCCCAGTTCTCAGTCTGGACAGACAGGAAACAAGGTGAACCTGGGACTCACACATCCAATCTTTAGGACAGACCACAGGTAACTGCTGTAACCAAAAGTGCCTAACATCTCACACTTGAGCCTTTTTTTTCTTCTTAAGGCCAGGGTATACATTTTCTCTGACAAAGAACTAGGAGAGTAACCTCTGAATACACAAATGGCAGTGAAACTACTCTTTGTAATGTTATCAGGAAGAGGCTTCTGTCATCAGAGCCTATCACTAGACTCAAAGAAGGAATTCAAAATCATTCCTGAGGGGAGGCCTCAGTTTAGCTCAGAATCTGACTCAGCCATCAGTTTATAATTAATCCCAAACTCTTCTCCCTAAAGATGTTTCCACAGTTTGCTCATTTTTGAAGACAGAACCTGGTGTTAAGACTTGTTTATCAGGGTGCCTGGGTGGCTCAGTGGGTTAAGCCTCTGCCTTCCCCTTGGGTCATGATCCCAGGGCCTTAGGATCGAGCCCTGCATCCGGGCTCTCTGCTAGGCAGGGAGCCTGCTTCCCCCTATCTCTCTGCCTGCCTCTTTGCCTACTTGTGATTTCTGTCAAATAAATAAAATCTTAAAAAAAAAAAAAAAGACTTGTTTATTATCTTGAAGGAATGAATTCTAAAGCCTACTACTTATCTCCTACTAGACATAGTATAGACTGTTTTTTTTTTTCACCTAAAATGAGTGATTAGAAGGAAGGAAAGCTATCTATGCTAAAGAAACAACAAAATACTTTAAAAAAAAAAAAACAAGGGGCGCCTGGGTGGCTCAGTGGGTTAAAGCCTCTGCCTTCAGCTCAGGTCATGATCCCAGGGTCCTGGGATTGAGCCCCGCGTCGGGCTCTCTGCTCAGCGGGGAGCCTGCTTCCTCCTCTCTCTCTGCCTGCCTCTCTGCCTACTTGTGATCTCTGTCTGTCAAGTAAATAAATAAAATCTTTAAAAAAAAAAATAATAAAAAATAAAAATAAAAAAAAAAAACAAGGGACAAAGTTTCAATATAAAATGCTAGCACATTTTTTAAAAAAGATTTTCTTTTACTTAAGTAGGCTCCACACCCAGTGTGGAGCCAAATGCGGGACTTAAACTCACTACCTTAGATCAACACCTGAGCTGAGATCAAGAGTTGGAGCCTTAAACAACAGAGCTAGCAGACACCCCTGAAAACTGATCTACATTTTTGGTTTCTGCTTAGGTCATGATCTCAGGGTTATGAGATCGAGCCCTGCATTAGGCTCCATGCTCAGTGGGGAGTCTGCTTGGGATTCTCTTCTTCTCCCTGTCCCTCCCCTTCTCCACTGAGTACAGTTTCTCATTCATACATAAATGAATGAATGAACAAATGAATGAATGAATGAATGATTTTATTTTTCAGTAATCTCTATTGGCATTGGGAGACTTTGAACTCACAACCCCGAGATCGAGAGTCACACAAATTGCTGCCACATTTAGTCACTGTAAACCCATGTGCAAAGTTCTCAACACAGTTCTTCTAAGAAGTCAGCTCTCTGTAAACTGTGTAGAGGACTGTAGTAGTAGTTACCTAAATAAATCTAGAACTACAGTCAGTCCCAAAGTACTCATCCTTTTTTTAAGATCATCAGCTCTTTTTCCCTACTGCCTACAGCCAATTCTCATAATTCATGGTAGTTATGTTCTATAAAGTTACCATGAATTAGTGTTCATGTTCTGTATCAGTGGACACTGAACCATGGCTCCTAGGGGAAATACAGGTTTAGGTTTCTGAGAGCCTCTGGTCACTCCAGATCACTTACTTTTAAATCTTTTTTTCTTTCTTCTTCACATTTGATCATCTCTATTGTTCTGCTTTTAATTCTATTTAGTGATTAAAAAAAACTCAGGTATTGTAGTTTTCAGTTCTAGAACTTCCATTTGGTTTTTTAAAAAATTATTTCTGGGGCGCCTGGTGGCTCAGTGGGTTAAAGCCGCTGCCTTTGGCTCGGGTCATGATCCCAGGGTCGTGGGATGGAGCCCCGCATCGGGCTCTCTGCTCTGCGGACAGCCTGCTTCCTCCTCTCTCTCTCTGCCTCTCTGCCTACTTGTGATCTCTATCAAATAAATAAATAA
>RCUC01085537.1:0-14388 GCA_003697995.1 Taxidea taxus jeffersonii
GCTATCTACTACTACCAGACTATGAAGATGGAATGTTAATCATGAGGTAAGTCCAGAGGGCCAGCCATGAAGTCCTCCAGGGTGACTTCAGAAGCATGGGACAGCACATGGAGAGGGGGAAATTAATTCAGTAATGCTTTCTGAATGTCTCAGGAGAAGAGAAATGTACACATACACAGAAACAATATATTAGTGTCAGTCACAAGGGAAATTATACATCTACAGAGTTTTAATTGAGGAAGTGGAAAGGGTTAGAAGGGAAAGTCTCACAAATATACCTTCTTTACGCCTGCAATGCTCCAGACTCAGTATTCCTTGTTTCCTAAGGTGTTCTTTATTCTACTATCCATACATTCAATGATAAATGCATTTCCATTTAAAAAATGAAAATAATAGCATCCACTACAAGTAGACACAAACGAAGACTTTATTTTTTACAAATAAAGCTGTGAACAGGTTTAGTAAACAGGATTACTGCATCTGCAAGCAAAAGGGAATAAATGCAGACAGACAGACACAAACACACAAGGAAGTGAGGCTGTGCAGAGCAAAACAAACAAGCTGCAAGTGGACAAACCTTGGTTCTTCTGGCATCCAGTAACTGAACAGCATGGGAAATGGAAAAAAAAAAAAAAAAAGCAAAAAATCAACACAAAGAAAAGTCCAGTGCAAGCAAAGGATATTTAACAGAAAGAATCAACATAAAATATCTTCACAGGGGGGAAAAAAAAGAAAAAAGAAAAACAAATTCTTATTACAGCAAAGATCCATAAGCTACACAAAATCTATAGCACTGCTGTTTGATAAATATGATCAAAAGAAAAAAAAGAAGAAGAAGAAGAAGAAAGTGAGGTTAATTCCACCTTTTGTTTTCTTAAATCTCACTGACCCAGGAACCCAAAGTCTTCAGTATACTACCAGGGAAGAAAGAACAACACTCCAGAAGTATCCACATCTATTCCAAGTCACCATTTCATCCAAAATCAGAGTGAAAACACCAAAGAAACAAAACAGTTACTGGTTATGAGAAAAAAAACAGTTGCATGAAGACAGTTGGTGAATTCTGCAACACCTTCCCCACAGGGTCAACCCTCAGGCCAGTCAGAATAGGCAGTCATAAGCTTGAAGGCATTTTTGTTCTAGGAACAAACCAGGACACTTCCAAAACAGCAGTTCTTCATTCAATCACCAAACACACACTCCTGCCAGCAGACCAGACATAACACTAAGCAAGGGAATCAAAATGAACACAAAGCATAGCTCCTGCCCCCAGGTACCTCACAGTACTGTAAGCCATAAATAATACTATGTCTACATTACATAAATATTGGAGTGGCCCACATTTTAAAATCTTTCTGAATTCCTACAGCTGGCATTCAGAGGTGTTGAGATCTTTCTGAGTCTGGTCTATGCCCAGAGATTAGCACTGAGTATTGCAACATCTTGATTAAACTATTTGTGGATCTATTTCATCTTCCATTTAAGAACATCCATTGAGACATTCCCAGAGCACAAAGAACAAGTATTCTCTTTCTCATCCATGTGCCACAGTGTCTCACAGGACAGTGACTGCGAGTGAGCAACTGGTATGTATTTAATATGGTAATTATGAATTTTTTAAACAAAATTCACTCCTGTAAAGTGTAAAATTCAGTGGTTTTTAGTATTAAAAACCACTAATTTAGTATTCAGAGTTGTGCAACTATCCACACAATACATTTTAGAACATTTTCATCATTCCAAAAAAAGGTGCAGGATACAAAATTAATATAATGAAATCTGTTGTGGGGTGCCTGGGTGGCTCAGTTGGTTAAGCATCTGACTCTTCATTTTGGCTCAGGTCATGATCTCAGGGTCTTGAGATCAAGCCCCACATCAGGCACTGTGCTGGAAATGGAACCTACTTAAGATTCTCTTTCTCCCTCTCTCTCTTTCTCTCCCCCCACAACCCTCCTCACTCTCTCTCACTCTCTCCCCCCCTAAAAATGAAAGAAATCTGTTGCATTTCTTTAGACTAATAATGAGACAGAAGAAAGAGAAATTAAGAAATTAAGAAAACAATCCCATTTACAATTTCACCAAGAATAAAATACCTAGGAATAAGTTTGACCAAGAAAATAAAAACTGAAAACTGAAAACTAAGACACTGATGAAAGAAACTGAAAACAACACAAACAAATAGAAAGATAGTCCATGCCCATGGATTGGAAGATTTAATATTATTTGTTCATTTATTTAGAGGAAGAGAGAGAATCTTATTATTTGTTCATTTATTTAGAGGAAGGGAGAGAATCTTAAGCAGGCTCTACACCCAATGAGGAGCTGACACAAGGATTGATCTCAGAACCCTGAGATCACAACCTGAGCCAAAACCAAGAGTTGGACACTTCACTGACTAAGCCACCCCGGTGCCCCAGGATTAATATTGTTAAAATGTCCATTCCACCCAAAGCAATCTAGCTTCAGTGCAATCCCTATCAAAACATCAGTAGTACTTTTTTCTCACAACTAGAACAAATTATTCTAAAATTCACATGGAACCACAAAAGACCCCAAATAGCCAAAGCAATCTTGAAAAAGATGAACAAAACTGGAAGTATCACAATCCTAAATTTCAAGATATACTACAAGGCTAAAGCAATCAAAATAGTATGGTACTGGCACAAAAATAGCCATATAGATCAACTGAAAAAGATAGAGAGTTCAGAAATAAACCCATGCTTATATGGTCAACTAATCTATGACAAAGGAGGCAAGAATTTAAAATGGGGAAAAGACAGACTGACTCTTCAATAAATGGTGTTGGGAAAATTGGATACCTACATGCAGAAGAATGAAACTGAAGAACTTCGATACTGTTTCCCGTAGTGGTTGCATCCATTTACACTCCCACACACAGAACAGAAGGGTTCCCTTTTCTCCTTAACCTCAGCAACACTTGTTATTTTTTTCATCTTTCTGATAATAGCCAGCCTGACTGGTACAAGGCCATATCTCAATGTGGTTTTGATTTGCATTTCCCTGATAATCAGCGACTTTGAGCATCTTTTCATGTGCTATTGGCCATCTATATGTCTTCCTTAGAAAAATGTTTATTCATGTCTTCTGCTTATTTTTAATCAAGTTATTCAGTTTTTTTGCTAGTAATTTATGTAAGTTATCTATATATTTTGATATTAACCCTCTATCAGATATATGATTTGCAAATATCTTCTCCCATGAAGTAGGTTGCCTTTTCATTTTGTTGCTGGTCTCTCTTGCTGTGCAAATGCTTTTTGTTTGTGTGTGTGCAAAAGCTTTTTATTGTGATATAATCCCATTTGTTTATTTTAGCTTGTGTTGCCATTGTCTAAGGAGACTGACCAGAAAAATACTGCTAAGACTGATGTCAAAGAGCTTATTGCCTATGTTTTCTTCTAAGAATTTTATGATTTTAGGCCTTAAGTCCAAGGCTTTAATCCACTTTGAATTTATTTTTATACATGCTGTAAGATAGTGGTCTAGTATCACTCTGGCATGTAGTTGTCCAGTTTTCCCAACATCGTTCATTGAAGTGTTTGTCTCTTCCCCATTTTATATTCTTGCCTCCTTTGGAATAGATTAGCTGATCATCCATGTGTGGGTTTATTTCTGGGCTCCATTCTATTCTATTAATCTATGTGTCTGTTTCCATGTCACTACCGTATGTTTTGATTATTATAGCTTTGCAATATAGTTTGAAAGCAGGAAGTATGATGCCTCCAGTTTTGTTCTTTCTCAAGACTGTTTTGGCTATTTGGGGTCTTCTGTGGTTCCACACAAATTTTAGGATTCTTTGTTCTATTTCTGTGAAAAATGCCATTGGTATTGTGTTGGAGACTGCACTGAATCTGTAGATTGCTTTGGGCATGGACATTTGAACAATATTAATTTAACAATATTAATTCCTCCAATCCATAAGTATCTTTCCATTTGCTGGTGTCATCTGAAAGATCTTTCATCAGTGTCTTACAGTTTTCACACTACGGGACTTTCACCTCCTTGATTAAATTTTATCCCATGTATTTTGTTATTTTTGATGCAATTATAAATGGAATTATTGTCTTAATTTCTCTTTCTGATAGATTGTCAGTGTATAGAAAAGCAACTGATTTCTGCATGTTAATTTTGTATCCTGCAACTTTAGTGAATTAATTTATTAGTTCTAATAGGTTTTTCTTTTTTTCTATTCATAATATCACATCATCTACAAATGATGACTGTTTTACCTACTCCTTACCAATTTGGATGCCTTTTCTCTCTTTTTCTTACCTAATTACTGTGGTAATTATATGTTAAATATATGTTCTAGTAATGTGTCAAATAAAAGTAGCAAGAGTGGACATCTTTACATAGGTCTTGACAATTGTTTTCTTTTTTGCAGTGAAAGTGCCTAACTTAAGATTTGATTGCCAAGACATCCACTTTAAAGAGGCATCCACTTCAATGATGGCTACCTTGAATAAACACATTATCAACCACAGGACTAGATAAGACAGACTACCTGCCCCAACTGAGGCTCTGTTGTTTTAGAAATTTTGGTTGATTTCAATAACTGACCTTTTGAGCCACTTGTTTTTTCTCTTTCCACACTTTAAATCTCCCCTCTTATGTTTTAAATTTACCAATAAAGAATGAGCCTACAAAACCCCCCATCCTTGACCCCATAAAAGCAGAACCAGGCCCATGCACTCTCTACCCATGACCTCACTGTATGGCACCGGCTCTGCTGCGCAATTTCCAGGTTCTTTAAATGATAAACCTTTATTTTTTTTTCAAAATTTCTTGATGGTTATGCTGAAGGGCATCTTGCAATCATACTCCAAACCACAAGGGATAATCCAACCACAATACTGGTTATTGATAAACTGAGACCAGTTCAAAACAGATTTATGAGATGATCTAGGGTTATATGGAAACAAACATGAATTGGGATTATCAGACTGGAAATCATCCTTTCTGAGAGTGACCAAAACTGATTAGTTTTCTTATGGGGTTCACAGACTGTCCAAAAGGAAATTCCAAGGAAAAATTGCCAAAATCTTTGGAGCACAGACAACAACATTGGAAGACAACTCTGTAAGCAGTCTGCCCCTTTGGATGGGCAAGTTGCCTATCACCCTGATCCTGTTTCCACATCTGCAAAATGGGAATAATCATGTTTATCTCACAGAGTTCCTGTGAGGAATAACTAAGATAATACATCAAGGGCCAGGTTTGAGAGTGAAGGAAGAGAGGAAGTTTGGTAGAAAGGAAAGAAGAAGGAAAGAAAGTAGAAAAGAATAAGAGGGAAGGAAGAAGAAAGAAATGGAGGGAAAGTTGATCCATTTATCCATTCAATATATATTTACCGAGTATCTCCCTTATACTCACAAAATTAAGAAAGAAAGAAGGAAGGAAGGAAGGAAGGAAGGAAGGAAGGAAGGAAAAAAGGAAGGAAGGAAAGAGAAGAGAAAAGAAAGTAAAAGGAAAGGAAAGGAAAGAAAAGGAAAGGAAAGAAGAAAAGGAAAGGAAAGGAAGAACGGTCGATCCATGTTCACGGTCCATGTAGATAAGTAAACTGATAGTAGCTTTACTATGTTATGAGGGCTGTAATAGAAGTCATAGCCAGATGGCTAGAAATTCAGAGAGGATGTCACCCAGCCTGGAGATATGTGGGAAAACATCCCAAAGAGCCACCACTGAGCTGCATCTTGAAGAGCAGTTGAGAACCAGCCCCATGAAGAATGATGGAAAGAGAAGAGAACGTATAGAAACCCAGAAGCAAAGACAAACCAAACCTATCAAGGAATAGTAATAACAAAAATCTGGATAGAGCTTTCCACATGCCACATAATGTTCTAAGCTTTTCTAACCCTCACAACCACCCTGTGAGGTAGCCACTGTTTAATATCTCCATTTAACTGATGAGAAAATGGAGATGCAAAGTGGTTAATTAACTTGCTCCAGGTCATCCTAGGTAAGTGGCACAGCCAGATGTTCATCTAGGTTGTCTGATACCAACTCCTCTGCTCAAACCACTATACCATCTAGCCTCTGAACCGGCACAAATACTTCAGGATGCTGGAAGAAAAGGATGTAGGTCAGGGGGTAGAAGCTGTGAGAGGAGACAGGCAGGCAATTATGACAATTACAGCAATTCTTTTCTTTTTTTTTAAAGATTTTATTTATTTATTTGTCAGAGAGAGAGGGAGAGAGAGCAGATGAGCTCAGGCAGACAGAGTGGCAGGCAGAGGCAGAGGGAGAAGCAGGCTCCCTGCCGAACATGGAGCCCGATGCGGGACTCGATCCCAGGAGGCTGGGATCATGACCTGAGCCGAAGGCAGCCGCTTAACCAACCGAGCCACCCAGGCGTCCCAATTACAGTAATTCTTAAAACCCAGGCATCCCAATTACAGTAATTCTTAAAACCCAGGCGTCCCAATTACAGTAATTCTTAAAACTTAAAGTTACGGGACGCCTGGGTGGCTCGGTTGGTTAAGCGGCTGCCTTCGGCTCAGGTCATGATCCCAGCGTCCTGGGATCGAGTCCCGCATCGGGCTCCTTGCTCGGCAGGGAGCCTGCTTCTCCCTCTGCCTCTGCCTGCCACTCTGTCTGCCTGAGCTCATCTGCTCTCTCTCCCTCTCTCTCTGACAAATAAATAAAATATTTAAAAAATTAAAAAAAAAAAACTTAAAGTTAGCCATCTAGGCTGTTCCTCATTCAAAGGTTGTAATGATCAATGCTTCCAGGTTGTATATTTATTAATAAGCAAAAATCTACTTTCTAGGTAGCCATTTTATTAGTAACTAAATGACTCTGGCATGACCAAATACAATCTGATAATCAACCTAAAATTTAATTTTCAAATCTTTCTCAAGTTCATGTGTCATTCAGTTTTCATTCTTTTTTAAAATACTTAAAATTAAGCAGAGATCTGTTCCTAAAAAGGAAATATTGAGCAAAAGGCATGTGCCATAAAGAATCCTGATCATCTTTCTGCATCATATACAGGAGGATGGGGAGGGGATCTGAAGCAACCTCTCCATCTATCCGTCTCTATCCTCCCTCACTATTCTACTTCTAAGAAATTCAAATCAATCAATCACTATTCTACTTCTAAGAAAGTCAAATCCTCCCTCACTAATCTACTTCTAAGAAATTCAAATCAATCAATTTCAAAATTCACTTACCAGATAGCCATTTCTAGTTAGATATTTAACACAGGCAATTTCTATTTCAAAATATAAAACCACATATAATAATCTACTGAAAATAATATCCTCTCTTTTTCTCAGTTTCCTCATTTGTAAAAGTGGGAGGACAGTAATAATTCCTAATACACAAGATTGTTGTGAAAATTAAATGAGTTAATACATACCTAGCTGTAAAAAGTACAAAGTACAGAGTAATCATTTATATCAGTCAGGATTAGCTACAATATGCTACCTTGACAACAGCAACAAAAAACCATATTCTGAAAGACATAATCCACTTGACACACTGATGACATGGAATCAGAACTCAAAGAGTTCAAAGAGACCTTAAAGGTTAGCGTGTTAACCTCATTTTACAAACAAGAAGATCAGATCACACAGGTTAAATGACAGACCCAAAAGAGCAATCACATTGTCAAAGCCAGAATTTCAGTTTCTGGGAGCATGGAATTTTGGTTTCTAGAATCCTGAACTCCAACCTTATATATATTATAGTAACCCTAAGAGTAGGCCAAAAGGGGGTGGCTCTCTAATTTAACAGCTTAGGAAATGGCAATGGTATCTCCTACAGGGAGGCTGAAAGATGACCTATATCATTTCACTGGGTCCCACCCAATAGTTTAATAGCATGAGACACTCCAAGAATAATTTACTGAGACTTCCTTTCTACATCTTTGAAATTAGACTGTTAGCTAATTAAAATTGGCTAATAGTGTACAAGCTCAATAAAAACTAGCTCTAAGGGGCGCCTGAGTGGTTCAGTGGGTTAAAGCCTCTGCCTTCGGCTCAGGTTCATGATCCCGGAGTCCTGGGATCGAGCCTCGCATCGGGCTCTCTGCTCAGCAGGGAGCCTGCTTCCCTTCCTCTCTGTGTGGGTCTCTTTGCCTACTTGTGATCTCTGTCTGTCAGATAAATAAATAAAATCTTTTAAAAAAAAATAGCTCTAAAAGATCCAGATAAAATACAAATGAAATCTCTAGCAAAGCCAAACACCTTCTCTAAGGGCCAAAAATTAAGGAAAAAAATGCAGTTTTCAATTCCACCCTTCCCAGATTATTCAAATCCTTCAGACTGAATCACCTTCCCCTTCTCAACCATGAAAGCACGTTTCTTTTAAGGCTGTAACCCAAACCCTACTGGATCAATAATCAAGAGCATTCATTTCAGTTTGTTTTGTTACCTACATCAGGTAGCTTCCTACAGACCAGCAACCTATAAGGTTGTATTCTAGGGCCATCTCTTTGGAAACTCTCAGTGATCATTCTGGTCTCAGCTTCCCCAAGCTTCAACCTCTCCTTCTGTGACTTCCATTCTATTTCATATCTGGAGAGGAAGGCCCTTCCAATGTCCACCTGCACTGGGATAAAACATCAGCAGGTGATCCAAACTCATACCTGGGTCCCACTCAAACTGCTATCAACTTAGCACTTATGGCACAAGTGCAACAGGTACAAAACTGTTCATTCCCTTTAAGTACAAAAATCAGTCTGTAAGTGGAAGGGCATTCAGAAAGCTTTTTACGCCCCACTCTACACTAATTCTGGGATCATTCTCCAGTTGTTCTCAAAGATTCAAAACTCAAAGGCAAACTCCCTTCTCCACAGCCTGCCACTGAGGACAACACAGAAAGAAGCAAAGCAGATGTCACAATTTCATCCAGACTACTCTTCACAGTCACTCTGCTAGGAGTATGAATAGTACAAATTGAACAGTGTTTATCCTGATACCTGGCCTTCAACCCCTGTGTACTTTGAAATCTGCCCTGGACAGTAAAGACTATCCCCATCTCCAGTCCACAAAAGGAAAACGAAAGTTTAAAATCATTGGTCTATCCTATTTAAAAAAAAAAAAAACAACAATAGGTAAACAAAATGGAAGCGTAAAAATATTAGTCTGTCTAACTGATTCCAAGTCTTAGACAATACAGGAGGTCATAATGACTTCCGTTTCTGGCATCATGAAAGGCTATGTTTTCTGATAAGCCCTCCTACTACACAACAGCTAGACAAAAGCAAATATGTCTTTCAGAGCATTGCTGTGCTTACAAGGAAGTAAAGAATATCTCCAAGAAAGAGAAAGATTGATGGGGCGCCTGGGTGGCTCAGTTGGTTAAGCAACTGCCTTCAGCTCAGGTCATGATCCCGGAGTCCTGGGATCGAATCCCACATCGGGCTCCCAGCTCCATGGGGAGTCTGCTTCTCCCTCTGACCTCCCCTCTCATGCTATCTCTCTCTCTATCTCAAATAAAAAAATAAAATCTAAAAAAAAAAGAGAGAGAGAGAAAGATTGATAAAGAAAGTGAGCTTTTCAAGGGCAGATTCTGGGCCAAATTTGCATTATACCCCCCAAATCTAGCACATAATAGGTATTCGATAAACAGTGAAATATGGACAGAAAGATGAGAGGACCAGAAGGGAAACTGTCTCACCAGATGGTCGGCACAGGGGAACTCTGTGAGACTGAATATGTTTCCATTCCTCTTTGCTTTGTTGTACTTAGACTAGGGGTGGGAAAGTGTGGGGCAGGCAGGGATGGAAGGGGAGTCCGTGACCTCAGATTATTCTGTCCTTTTTTCTCCTCCAAAACTCAAAATGCCTCACGTCCACCAACTCACTCATCTGACAAGACTGCTTTGACGCTGCCAGCACTATGTCCACTTCACAAGAGGATAAATTGGACTGGCTTAAGGGATTTGACTGCAATCACATTGTTAGCAGATATGTCTAAAACTGAGGTTTCCTCTAGCCAATTCTAAAGTCACCCCTGCTATAAAAAGTACAGAGAACTTCATTATGCACAACTCTCATAAGATCCCATAGTCACTTAATCTTGAAAAAAAAGTAGACAATAAAAATATAAGAAACTAAGTCATACTTGAGTTTATATGGAAAAGGGGGAAAAATATACTTTGCCTTAGCCAACATTCAGAAGAATGACTTCCAATAGCTACTGGAGTCAGAATCTAATCCAGATTTCTGAATGTCTAAAACACAAAAAGGTAAATAGAATGAAAATATAATTATATATGTATGATGTGCATGGAACACACAATTATTTAAATAGGGACTAGCCAGATGTTTAGAATCTACTACGTCTTATCCCCAAACATGGAAAATATGAGTTCCTGGCAAATTTGAAAAAATTTGTGACCTTAAGCTCTTTTCCACACTATGGGGGAAAAAAAAAGATAAAGTTTTGTACTATAAAGCAGCTTAGGGTTTCATTGCTATGAAAACCATCTCTGAGCTATATAAAAATATGAATTGGCTTATATCCAAAAGTCTTGAACTTTTTTTAATAAATCCATACTCCTTCTCAAGCAAGGGCTTAACATAACTCTTTCAAAGAAAACAGAATCTCTTTGCAGACAACTTGGCCTGCTCTGCTTCTCCTGTGACTTTATTTCCCTATTTATCATTTTTCAGTTTGTCTCTAATCAAATTTTAAGATCCCTGTTTCCATAATCTCATGTGCAGGATGTACAGCACTCCTCATGGCTTCAAACCTTCCACAGACTGTGTCATGTGTGTGAAAAGACAAACAGCAGATGCTGGCTAAAAACATGTGGCCCCAGTGTGCTGTGGAAGGGTTGCTCTACTCAAGAAAAGTGTAAAAAGATTAATATTTAGACATATGGTCCTAGGCTTTCTCCTTTAGGATAGATGGAATAAGCACATACAGCTAATTGAGAATACTGATAGGCAATTTTTAAAAATCACCAAAGCACAAGGATCCTGGAATCCTCAGGCACATCAGTGATAACTGCAGAATCTGCTTTGGTCAATAATGTGATATTTTGCCACGTTACTGACCAAATTCATAACACTAGGAACAGTATATGTGGAAAAGACCTATTGGCATTTGCTTTTGTAAGCAAGGAGTTCTGGTTCTCATACAGAACAATACTATAAGGTGGCACAGTATTGGAATATAGTACCGAGCTAAGAGTTAAGGACTTAGCTTTGCTAAGTAGCTTTGCTACTAACCAGTTATACAATCTGGGGGAAATCAGTAAATTTGGGCTTCCAAGAACAGTGGTGATGAGCTGGGTTTTGAATCCTGATCTACCTATTATAGCCTATGTCACCTTGGACAAACTACTTAAGTACTTTGAGCATTGAATTATTTATCCATAAACAGGAAATAATAATTGTAACTAATTTACATGGTTCACACAAAGACCACATGAGATGTTCCTCACATAAATGAACAGGTTCCCATAAAGCATAAAGCACTGGGCATGGCACATAATGAACATTCAGTAAATGTTCACTATTATTACTATTGACATAGTGGTGGTAGCTAGAGGCCCAGAATTAAAATTTCTCTCCTTCCTCCCATTTGGGCAGGGAAAAGAAATGAGTATAATGAACATAAATTTTTGACCATCAAATAAATGCAACAGTGGGAAACAAAATGCTAAGCACTTTGGCATTTTTTAAATAAGGGAAACAGGAAGCATTTGTTTTAAGACCAACTTAAAGATGGCTAAAATTGATTTCCCATTAACTGGTCTATAAATAACTCTACAAGGGGCTCTCGGGAATAACAACATTTCTGCTTTGAAAGTCAGGGTTTTTTCCCTACTAGTAGCCAGTTATACATAAGCAACTATAGGACAGTGGCATCCCCTGCTGTTGACACCATTCAACCTGTTATAGGATTAATTAATTAATTAATTTAATTTAGAAAACAAGTTTAACAAATATTGATATTTTTTAAATGTGTCTACAGAAGCAACCCAAAATAGGTAATCATGGAAACAACAGTTAAAATTGGAGCTTTTCTATTATTAATAACCACACACAATTAGAGGACAGCTCGTTCATTTTAAGCAAACCTTTAGTGTAAGGGACATTTTAGTATCTTGATTACAATTTCCTTCTCTGTCCACAACATGTGTATTTAGCAAAACTGCTAACCATCCAAATATTTTTAAGACAGGTAAGAGGTTTTACCTAAATTATTATCATCTCAAATTGCTGAGTGGCATGCACTGCCATTCATTTTTCCCTACTCTGAGCCACATGGTTCCCTCAGACAAACTGTAGTCCTTTTTATTCAAAATTTTCCCTACTCTGAGCCACATGGTTCCCTAAGACAAACTGTAGTCTTTATTCAAAATTTTCACAAGAAGAGATTTTTCCTTAATACTTTACTCTCCTGCTTCTCTCTGCTTCTTGTGTCACTCCTGGGAAGGGGGATAACTGACCTCCACAAAATTCAGAAAGTGGTCCTTAGACCAGCAGCATTAGCATCTTACAAGAAAGGTGGGATCTCAGGTCCCACCTGAGCCCTGTAGTATCAGAATTTGCAATTTTAGCAACACTACCAGGTAATGTGGGCACATAAAGGTTTAAGAAGCACTTCTCTAGACTTAAAAAAAAAAGAAGAAGCAGCTTCAGTCTTACTACTGTTTTAAGAAATAATTATTTGGAAATAAAAGGTTGGGAAGGGAAACATCATGAAAAGAGTACTATGGGATGCCTGGGTGTCTCAGTTGGTTAAGCGGCTGCCTTCGGCTCAGGTCATGATCCCAGCATCCTGGGATCGAGTCCCGCATCGGGCTCCATGTTCGGCAGGGAGCCTGCTTCTCCCTCTGCCTCTGCCTGCCTCTCTGTCTGCCTGTGCTCACTCGCTCTCTCTCTCTAACAAATAAATAAATAAAATCTAAAAAAAAAAAAAAAGAGTACTATGGTACTATGGTATAGTCCTCAGAAGTATATCGAAAACTTAGTTTGTGTGAGTCATAAAATCTCACTCATAAACTATAAGTAGTGCTCCCCAATATAAGACACTACTAGATAGGGGCACCTGGGTGGCTCAGTGGGTTAAGGCCGCTGCCTTCGGCTCAGGTCATGATCCCACGATCCTGGGTTCAAGCCCCGCATCGGGCTCTCTGCTCGGCAGGGAGCCTGCTTCCCTTCCTTTCTCTCTCTGCCTGCCTCTCTGCCTACTTGTTATCTCTATCAAATAAATAAATAAAATCTTTAAAAAAAAAAAAGACACTACTAGATAAAGCAGACAAAACGGAATTTGTTCATTTATTCAACCATTATTGAGCTATGTTCTATTTAATGGACATACATACTAAGCGTCCTCTCCAAATCAAAAAAGAAATCCTGCCAGCTTAAATATAATAAACATTATACATGTAATATATTTTATTATATACATAAAATATACAATTATATATTATAAATAATATATATTGCTATATATACCATTTATTTTTAAGAAATATATAATATCTGAATTTTTTTTAAAGATTTTATTTATTTATTTGCTAGAGAGAGAGAGAGAGCACAGGCAGACAGAGAGGCAGGCAGAGGCAGAGGGAGAAGCAGGCTCCCTGCCGAGCAAGGAGCCTGATGTGGGACTCGATCCCAGGACGCTGGGATCATGACCTGAGCCGAAGGCAGCCGCTTAACCAACTGAGCCACCCAGGCATCCCTAAAATATCTGAATTTTAATTCTGTACTGTTATTTACTGTTATTATTTAAAAGGTTCTAAGGGAAACTTTCAAGAATCATCTGAAATGAAAGAACTAGGCTTTACAATCAGCTGTTTTATTCATTTTGTCTTTTTTTTTTTTTGAAATATTGTATTTATTTATTTGACAGAGAGAGAGACGGTGAGAGGGAATACAAGCAGGAGAAGGGGGAGAGGTAGAAGCAGGTTTCCTGCTGAGCCTGGGGCTTGATCCCAGGATGCCGGGATCATGACCTGAGCCGAAGGCAGACGCTTAACAACTGAGCCACCCAGGCATCCCTCATTTTCAGTCTTAAATAGCACTTCCGTATGCATGTCTGTGCTCTTGGTGAAATTCCATATGCATGTCTGTGCTCTTGGTGAAATCTTAAATAACTGGGAAAACCATGAGGAGTCTGAGATGAATCTTCTTTTTCATATTATAACTTGAACAATATAGGGAACTTGTACACTATAGAGAAAATGTGAATACATTGCTTCCTAAGGATCCTAATCACTCAAATTCTCTAAGTGTTTCCATTTTATCAGTGCACTAGAATCAAGAGTCTGAACCTTCATTTCTTTCTCTGGTGTGAAGCTGAGATACCTACAGTATCCAGACAATGTCTATGGTCTTTAATATTCTACATGTAATATAAATATATATGTTAAAAAATGTGTGTGTGTATATACATATATATA
>RCUC01085547.1:0-13421 GCA_003697995.1 Taxidea taxus jeffersonii
CGCCACCTTCAACAAACACATTGTGAACTCAATGGTCTGCCTACAGGCACAAGGTGTGAGTGGAGAGTGGTGTAGGACCATTTTGAAAATGTGTGTTTGAGAAGGCTAAAGGAAGGGCCTTAAAAGTAATGTTTCATCATTGCCAATACCAACAGTTTCCATTTTCTACAGTTTCAAACTTGTCGAAAGTCCGTCCTTAGGCAAACTTCCTTCCTAACGTTTGAAGCATTTTTAACAGATGTACCACGTTTGGATGGCCACAGATTGTGCTCTCCCAGTGTACGTGTTATTAGCCTCAGAACGGGGCCATGAACTCAATTCACAGTTCAAAACTACCCAGACACCATCTTTGTACTATCTTCTTTCCTGAAATGATCAGCCATTTCAACTAACGTGTGCACACCTGAAGGACAGTCACGAAACGAAGCCTTTCCTATCATCCCCGCACACTGCAGAGAAAATGTCATTCAATGAATGTGTGCTCCTTGGGTTAGAGGGGCATTTGACACCATGTGCAATAATGCAAGGAAACTCCTATGCACATAACCCTGATCAGTAAACTCTAACTAGAATGCACTTTTCAATGAACATCTGGATGCAGGGAAATAGCCTCCTCAAACAGCTGTGTGGAAGCATTAGGGAACTGCCCCATGCGCAACTCAGAGACACAAGAATTTTTCGACAAAGATATTCTTTCACGAACTTGGACATGTTCCAGTGAAGAGACGAGCAGAGTCACACATCCTGTATGTTTCTGCACAAGCCTGTTTGGTGCGAAAGCCTTGACTCTAGAACGAGCACTGAAAGGAAAGTGTTTTGTCTGCGACCCTCATCCTGCCGCTCTGAGTAGAAGGCATTCTACTGTGATTGGTGATAACCTTAATTCTGAGACAGAACACAGAACTTGAACCTCCTTCACTGGACGATGGAAACACATCCCCAAAGTGGTTGCAAATTCAGAAAGAAGGTGCTATAAGAAACCTAATGGCAGGGAATCAGAAACGGAAACGAAACTCCCTTTCCAGAGTGTATGCTAAAGTGTAAGGCAAGTGCTATGCACTCAGAAACACCCGTTGGTTCAGAATGTAACTTACAACCAGGAGACTATGTCATGGTGACACGGGTGTTTCAGCTAAACGTGTGTCAGTCCAAAGGAAAGCTCCGTATACGGAACTCTGAGAAACAAGGCAGTGCACAAAGCAATTTCTGACTAACATCTGGATGTAGGACAATAAGGGCATTTCGCGAGGTACGTGAGGGATCATGATTAGGCAGCACTCTGAAAGAATATGACCGAGAACCTGCTTTCAAGCCACGTTTCCTATTCAGAGGACACGAGCGTTTTCAACGTGTGGGCCCACACCTGACGAAGGAGCCACGGACCGATACTGGGGAGAAGGGGGATGTAAGGCAATGCCACAGTGCATAAACGTTTGATGAGGGTACAACGTTTTCCTAGTATGCCTGTCAGAAAGAAGACAGCTTTTGTGGAACCGTCCTTCAGTTACCCACTACTCATTCATGAACAAATAGCTGGGAATTTGTGATCGATTAGCAATTAGACTCCTCTTCTACTTCACTCTGAGAAACGAATGTGTGGGCCGCATCTCTCAACTACCTTCTAGTTTCCTCTGCTTAGAAGCGGTTTCAAATACAAGCACGGAAATGAAGGTCTGTGCCCTGTGCCCACAGCACTGAGACACCACAAGGCTGAGCAAATGCTATTCAGTGACCTCCACTCCTTCAAAGCTGGAAGGGTTTTCCAAGGTTGTACCTTCCGGAACCTGAAGGAAAGCTTCCTATTGCTTGCACAGAGCAAGAAGTAGGGGTTTGGGCTCCCAACGACCATAACACCCTTAGGTCCTCAGAGCTCTATATACAGACACAAGGTGTTCGTGGAGTTTGCTGTAAAACGTTTTGAAAATGTCTTTGAGAAGACTAACTGAAGGGCCATGTCCCTTATTTTTCAGTGCGGTCAGTTCCAACAGTTGTAATGTTCCTACAGGCTCAATCTTGCCGAGTGTCCGTCCTGACCGATACTTCCCACCTGTCGTTTGAAGCCTTTTCAGCAGAAGTGGAGAGTTTGGTCAGCCCCCTATCTGGCTCTAGAAAGTACCCTTCAGAATCCTAAGAGCACTGCCATGCACTTAATACACACTCTCCAAACAGTTCAGAAAATGTCTTTTTCTATCTTCTTTCCTGAGGTGAAAATCCATTTCAACTAATGTGTGCATGCCTGAAGGAGGAAATTCCCGAAACAAAGCCCATTCTGCAGTCAGAGCATACTGCTGAGAAAATGTCATAAAATAACTGGGTGCTCTCTGGGCCCAAGGGGCCTTTCCAGCCATGGGTAAAATATATGGAAATGGCAATACACGAAATCCTGATAGGCAACTCTGAGTCGAAAGTACTTTTCAAGAAACCACTTGATTCAGGGTACGTGTTTCCTCATACAGCTGTTTGGAAGCCCTACTGAACTGCCCCATACCAACTCTGGGAATAAGATTTTCAGACTAAGATCTCCTTTCTCTAAGCTGGAAGTGTTCCATGGAAGAGACCTACAGAATCACACATCCCTCCTGTTACTGCACGTACCGGTTTGGTGGGAAAGCCTTGACACTAAGAAAGAGCACCGACAGCAAAGTACTCTAGATGTAACGGCATTCTGCCGTTCTGAGTAGAATGCATTATACTGTGATGTGTGATACCCTAGTTTCTGAGAGAGAACACAAAATTTGAACCACCTTCACTGATCGATGGGATCACATCCACAAAGTGGGTGACACTGAGAAAGAACTGCCATCAGGCACAGGATTGCAGGACACAGAAACCGAAAATAAACTCCCCTTCCAAGGTGTATGCTAAAGCGTAAGGCAAATGCTAGGCACTCAGAAAAATCTGTTGGTTCAGATTGTACCTTGCAACCTAGAGCACATGTCATGGAGAAAGAGGACGTTTCAGATAAACGTGTGGTCGTCTCAAGAGAGATCAGTGTTCAGAACTCTGAGAAAAAAGGCCGTGCACCATGCACCTTGTGACAAACGTCTTCATGCAAGATGAGAGGGTGTGGCGACAGGGAGGTGAGGGAGCCAAACTTAAGACCCGTGACTGAAAGAGCACTCAGCAAGAACATGGCAGAGAACATGCTTTCAAGCTTTCTTGCTATTCACAAGACACAAGAGTTTTCAACGTGAGTGCCCATGCCTGACAACGGAGCCATGGATGCATCCTGGGGAGAAGGGGGCTGTAAGGCAACGCTGCGTTGTATAAACTTTTGTTGAAGGTACAACGCTTTCCTAGTATCCCTCTCAGAAAGGAAACAGCTTTTGTGGACCAATATTTCAGCTACCCATTTCAAAAAAAAAAAAAAAAAAATGGGAAATTGTGAGTGATCAGCAAGGTAGACTCCCCTTCTACTTCACTCTGAGAAACAAATGTGTGGGCCGCATCTCTCAACTACCACCTCGTTTCATGAGACTAAAAGCGGTTTCCAAAAGAAGCGCGGAGACGAAGGTCTGTGCTGTGTGCCCATAGCACTGAGACACCACAAGGGTGAGAAAATGCTATTCAGAGACCTCTACTCCTTCAAAGTTGGAAGGGATTTCCAAGGTTGTACTTTCTGGAACCTGAAAGAGAGCTTCCTATGGCTTGCACAGAGAAAGAAGTAGGGGTTTGCCTGCCAACTTCCACAACGCCCTTAGGTCCTCAGAGCTCTACATACAGGACACGAGGTGTTCGTGTAGTGTGGTGTAAAACGTTTTGAAATTGTGTCTTTGAGAAGACTAACAAAAGGGCCATGTCCTTTATGTTTCAGCATGGTCAGTTCCAACAGTGTTAATGTTTCTACAGGCTCAAACTCATTGAGTGTCCTTCCTAACGCAAAATTCCCTCCTGTCGTTTGAAGCCTTTTCACCAAAAGTGGAGAGTTTGGTCTGCCACGGTTCTGGCTCTCAGAAACTACCCTTCAGAAGCCTAAGAACAGTGCCATGCCCTTAGAAAACAGTCTCCAAACGGTCCAGAAACCATCTTTTTCTATCTTCTTCCCTAAAGTTGAAAGTCATTTCCACTAATGTGTGCATGCCTGAAGGAGAAGGACAGTCCCTAAACAAAGCCCTTTCTACAGTCACTGCACACTGCAGAGAAAATGTTATACAATAACTGTGTGCTCTGTGGCCCATAGGGGCCTTTCCTGCCATGGGTAAAAATATATGGAAACGGCAATACATGAAACATTGATAAGCAACTGTGAGTCGAATGCACCTTGCAAGGAACCCCTTGATGCAGGGAAACAAAACAGCCTCCTCAAATGACTGTCTGGAAGCCTTAATGAACGGCCACACAACAACTCTGGGAATAAGATTTTAAGACTAAGATCTTTCTCTAACCTGGAAGTGTTCCATGGAAGAGACCTACAGAATCACACATCCCACATGTTACTGCACGAATCAGTTTGGTGGGAAGGCCTTGACATGGAGAACAAGTGCCAAGAGGAAAGTCTCTAGGTGTAACAGCATTCTGCCTTTCTGAGTGGAATGCAGTGTACTGTGATGTGTGATATCCTTGATTGTAAGGAGGAACACAGAACTTGAACCACCTTCATTGATTGATGGGATCATATCCCCAAAGTGGGTGGGACTGAGAAAGAAGTGCCATCAGACAGAGGATGGTGGGAAACAGAAACAGAAAATAAACTCCCTTTCCAAAGTGTATGCTAAAGCATAAGGCAAATGCTAGGCACTCTGTGAAATGTGTTGGATCAGATTGTGCTTGCAATCTAGAGCACATATCATGGAGACAGAGGAAGTTTCAGATAAATACGTGGCAGTCCTAAAAAGAGAGATGGGTGTTCAGAAATCTGAGAAACAAGGCCGTGCCCCAAGCATCTTCTGACAAAGTTCTTGATGCAAGACGAGAGGGGCATGATGCAATTACGTGATGGGGCTAAGCTTAAGAACCACAAGCCGAAAGAGCACTCAGCAAGAACACAGAAGAGAACGTGCTTTCAAGCCACGTTTCCTCTTGGGATGACACAAGTATGTCAACCTGTGTACCCACGCCTGAGGAAGGAGCCCTGGACCAATGTTTGGGGAAAGAAAGCTGTGAATGCAAAGCCACTTTGGATGAACCTTTGATGAAGGTATTCTGCTTTCCTAGAATACCTCTAAGACAGGAAAGAGCTTTTATGGAACCATCCTTTAGGTACCCTCTTCTCGTTCAAAGATTAGGAAGTTAGGAAATTGTGACTAAATAGCAAGGAGGACACCCACTGTGCTTGACACTGAGAAACGAATGTGTGCACCGCATCTCCAACTACGGTCTCGCTTTCTGAGCCTAGAAGCGGTCTCTAATACAAGCGAGGGCACAAACAACTGTGCTGCATGTCCATAGCTCTGATACACCACAAGGCTGAGCAAACGCCTTTAACTGACCTTTACTTCTTCGAGGATGGAAGCGTTCTCCAAGGATGTACCTTGTGGAAGCTGAAAGAGAGTTTCCTATTGCTTGTACAGAGAAAGAAGTAGGGGTTCGGGCTGCCAACTTGTACATCCCCCTTAGGCCCTCAGAGATCTGCAAACAGGACATAAGGTGTTAGTGGATTTTGCTGTAGAACGTTTTTGAAAATGTGTCTCTGAGAAGATGAACAGAAGGGCCATGTCCTTTATGTTTCAGCACTGTCAGTTTCAACAGTTTTCATGTTTCTACAGGCTCAAACTTATCGAGTGTCCGTCCTGACGCATATTTCCTTCCTGTCATTTGAAGTCTTTTCAGCAAACATGGAGTGTTTGGTTGGCCACGGATCTGTCTCACCCAAGTACACTTCAGAAGCCTAAAAACAGTGCCATGCACTTAAATCACGGTCTCCATACCTTTCAGAGACCCTCTTTTTCTGTCTTCTTTCCTGATTTGAAACTCCATTTCAACTAAGGTGTGCATGCCTGAAGGACAAGGACATTCCTTAAATGAAGGCCGTTTTAGAGTCACATCACATTGCAGAGAAAATTTCATTTAATGACTGTGGGCTCTCTTCACTATAGGGGCCTTTCCGGCCATGGGGAAATACGTAAGCAAACGACTCTACATGAAACAATGATAGGGAGCTCTGAGTAGTATTCACCTTTCAAGGAACCTCTTGATGCAGGGAAAAGGCGTCCTCAAATGGCTAAGTTGGAGGGTTAGGGAACTGCCTATGCTCAACATTGGGAAATAAGGTTTTCTGACTACAATCTCCTTTCTTGAACCTGGATGTGTTCCATTGTTGTGACCTACAGAAGCACACATCCCACATATTACTACCTGTACCAGATTCGAAGAAAGCCATGACACTGAGAAAGAGCACTGATAGCAAAATGCCCTAGATATGTCCGCATTCTACCACTCTGAGACGAATGCATTCTACTGTGATGTGTGACACCCTTGATTCTGAGATGCAACAAAGAACTTAAACCACCTTCCCGGAACGATGCAAGCACATCCTCAAAGTGATTGCGGACTGAGAAAGATGGGCCTACAAAAGCATGATAGCGGTGAAACAAACAGAAAATAATCTCTCTTTCAAAGGTGTATTCTAAAGCATAAGGCAAAAACTATGCCCTCAGAGAAATCTGTTGGGTCAGAATATAACTTGCAACGGAGAGCGCATGTCACGGTGACAGAGTACTCTTCAGATAAACCTGTAGCAGTCCTGAAGACAGATCTGTGATCAGAACTCTGAGAAACAAGGCCGTGCACCAGGGCCCTTCTGACCCTTCTGGGGTCTTGATGCAAGACGAGAGGGGCATGCTGCAAGGTAGGTTTGCGGCCAAACTTAAGACCCACAAGCTGAAAGAGAACTCAGCAAGAACACGGCAGGAACCTGCTTTCAAACCATGTTTGCTTTTTGGAAGACACAAGCGTTTTCAACGTGGATGTCCATGCCTGAGGAAGGACCAGGGGACCGATCTTGGGAAGAAGGCTGTGAGTCCAATGCCACATTGCATGAATGTTTGATGAAGCTACACCACTTTCCTTGTATACCTCTCAGGAAGGAAACAGCTTTTGTGGATCCATCTTTCAACTACCCACTTCTCATTCAAAGAATGAGTAGCCAGGAAATTGTGAGTGAACAGCAAGGAAGACGACCCCTCTACTTGACTATGAGAAAGGAATATGTGGGCCACATCTCTCAACTACAGTCTCGTTTCCTGAGCCTAGAAGCAATTTTAAGAAACATCGTGGGAACGAACGACTGTGCTGTGTGCCCATAGCTCTGAGACACCACAAGGCTGAAAACGGCCTTTCAGCAACCTCTTCTATTTGAGGAAGGAAGCATTTTCCAAGACATCTATCTTGTGGAAGGTGAAGGAGAGCTTCCTCTTCTTTGCACAGAGAAAGATGTAGGGTTTGGGCTGCCACTTCTACATCACCCTTGGGTCATCAGAATTCTGCAAATAGGACACAAGGTGTTTGTGGAGTGTGCTGTAGAACGTTTTTGGAGAGAGAAGGTGGAGAATACACATTTGGGCTCTGGACAGAAAGAGAGGAGCTTTGCATAGACTCCCTGCTGAGCATAGATCTGGCCTTAAGGACCCATCTCACAACCCATGAGATTATGACTTCAGCTGCAAAGAAGAGCCCGGTTCTTAACCCCCAGAGCCCTCCAGGGGGCTCGACCCTTTTCTTTTTACCTGAAACTAGATGACACCAAGGCATCACTCCCAGCCAGGGTTTCAGAGCATTAGCCTCGCTCTTCATGTGGGGACTCATGCAGAGATATTAGGACTGTGGGGATGTTGTGTGATGGGCCCCTCAAAAGTTCGATTCAGAACAACTGGGACATCAAAAACCTTTGGAGGTTTGGAGAGGATCAGCAGAAAATGTTTTCTGTGTAGGCCAAACTATAGGGTTTTGTGGGGAGGTCGCCTCCTTCCTGGGGCAAGGGGAAACAATCCTATGTCTCTCCCTCGCAGGGTTGTTTTTTTTTTTTTTCTTTCCTGGGTGAACTGTAGAATGTGGATCCTCTCAGTGGGCATTCCCATAACCTTCCATATTTCGGTCTCAGTCTTTGCTCACAGCCAATGCGGATGGAGCTCTCACTCACACTGCCATCACCCAAATATTTTGATGACTTCTCACTTCCATTATGTGTAAGTGAGCATAATTGGCTTAGGCCAGGAAAGTCCACAATAGCCAAAGTGTGGAAAGAGCCCTGCTGTCCATCAACAGATGAATGCCAGAATAGAGATGTTATCTCCCTCTCTCTCTCTCTCTCTGTCCGTCTCTCTTTCTCTCTCTGACACTCATACATGCACACACCTGTGTGTTCATGTGCAATTGAATTATCCTAAGCCATCAAAAGAATGACATCTTCCCATATTATGCAAAGCCAAATAAATTCATCAGAGAAAGATAGATACATATGATTTCACTCGTAACTTTAATTGGAGAAACAAAACAGATGAACATCGAGGAAGGAAATGAAAAAGAAAATAAGTGTAAAGCAATGAGGCAAACAACGGGAGAACTCTAGGAAACAAAGTGAGAGTGTGCCGGGAAGGGAGGTGGGTGGGGGAATGGGATATCTGGGTGATGGGCATGAAGGAGGTCTTAATTCTAGGAAATTCTAGGACACAACCTGATCGTTGCTGGAAGCCAGGTGGTTGGGTAGATGGAATCATTGGTTGAGGGGCATTAACGAGGGCTCTTGCTGTAATGAGGGCTAGGTGTTATATGCAGCAGATGAGTCATTGAA
Organism: Taxidea taxus jeffersonii; assembly: GCA_003697995.1. Lineage (NCBI taxonomy): Eukaryota > Metazoa > Chordata > Mammalia > Carnivora > Mustelidae > Taxidea > Taxidea taxus. The sequence goes on from RCUC01085547.1 coordinate 8,729, forward strand.
TTCTACCCCTGAAACTAAACTCCACTCCACTCCGATACAGTAAACGCAAATCCTAGAGGGCTGCAGAGGCGGTAACATTGTTGGCAGTACAAAAATCTTTTTTATTTTAACTTTTTATTTTAATTTTTCAGTGTGCCAAGACTCACTGTTTTTGCACCACAGCCAGCATAGGAAAATCTTAATTAGTACGTGTCATGAGGTAAGGGAAATGGTTTGAAGTAAAGCATGTGGGGTTCATCACAAGGAAAAGCTTCTGCACACTGAAGGAAACAATCAATGTGCAAACCTAAAAGGCAACCTCCGGGACAGGGGAAGATATTTGCAAATGACCGTCTAAGAATGGATAAGATCCAAAATAGATAAAGAACTCATCAAATGAACACTTAAAAAAACAAGCCATCCCGTTAAAAAAAAAATGGGCAAAGTAGCACGAATAGACTTCTTTCCAGGGACTGGTGTCTAGTTTCCACTCTGATTCAGTGGTACAGGAGAGCAATCAGTGTCTGATATCTGAAAAGGAACAATGGCATTCGTGTCCCTGAGTGAATTGTTGGCCAGCTGGTGTAAACACAGTGCCCAGGAACCAGGTTACTTCCCTCCACTGGCTGATCCAGAGGCCTTCCTTGTGAAAAAGGGATAAGCCGTGTACCTCCACTATGTCCCGGGACTTGGCGGATGCAGAAACTTCCCATTAGAGGCATACTGCCCAAGGTCCCATTCTCAAGAGCTGAGAAGCAGTGGTAAGTACCCACATGGTACTGTTGAACCTCTGCTGTCTCTCTCCACTGGTGAGCTGGGTAGAGGAAACAACCAAGTCCAGAGCTGTCCCTGTCTTTCTCAGGGGAGAATGACAGCCACTTGCTCACAGGGGTCCCATATACAAACAATGGAGATTTCTTTTTTCCCAACTTCCCAGGCGTTAGCTCTTCTGGAGGTGGCCCAATTGCCAGGGCATGGTACACAGCCATTCACACAGGAGGCCATTCTTATCTCTCCCTGTGAACCTTAACTTTCTGTGTATCCAGGTTGACCCATTCGTTCATTCCTAAGGGTTTATTCACTGATTTATGTGAGAGAGAAGGGGGAGAGTACACATGATTAGGGGGAGGGGCAGGATAGAGGAGGTTCAAGTAGACTCCCTGCTGAGCAGTGAGCTGGTCTTGGGTCCCCATCTCATAACCCATGAGATCCTGACCTCATCTACAACAAGAGTCAGGTGCTTAAACTCTGGAGCCCACGTGGGGGCTCTACGCTTTTGTTTTTACCTGAAACTAGATGACACCAAGGCATCACTCTCAACCAGGGACTCAGAGCACTAGCCTTGCTCCTCACGTGGGGACTCATGCAGAAATCTTAGGACTGTGGAGATAATGTGCCAGGGGCCCCTCAATAGTTGCTTTCAAAACAACTGGGACACCAGGAACGTTAGCAGCTTTGAAGAGGCTCAGCAGAAAATGATTTTGTGTAGCCCAAACTATAGGGTTTTGTGTGGAGGAGGCCTCTATCCTGGGATGAGGGGAAACAATTTACTTCTCTCCCTCCCAGGTTTTCTTGTTGTTGTTTGTTTTTCCTTTCCTTGTGAACTGTAGAATATGGATCCTCTCACTGGGCATTCCTATAACCTTCTATTTTTCGGCCGAGGTCTTTGCTCAAAGCCAATGCGGATGGACCTTTCATTCACACTGCTATCACCCAAAGATTTTGATGACTTCTCACTTTGATACTGGGTAAGTGAGCCTAATTGGTGTCTGGTATGTCCCCAGCACGGTGGCCCTCCTGTCCCTGGATAGTTGCTGCTGAAAGGACTGTGGCCAGTGCACTGGCGATTAGCCATACCATCACCACACACGTGCCACTCTCACAGCCGCATGTATCACATACAATTGCGCACCCCTAGACAGCACAGAAACAGCAGGCCCAGGCACACTTCCATTCCATGTACCATGGGGTGCAAACTCCACAGACCCACCACCCACAACAGACGGCCTGTAGACCCAGCACCAATACCTCACACGCACTGAAAACATATACCAAAGCCCTGCACACAACTCATAGGTCACCCCATATGAGACTTACACCATAAACACAGCACTCCTATAGAGAACACATTCATAGGCTCTGTACTCACCCTTGACACATAGAACATACACAGTAGGCATACAGGACACACACACACCATGCCAACGCCACAGACACAAACTCACATATTACCACACGATCACCACACATAACCTGTGCCCATGCACAACATACAGCACACATGTGCTACACACAAAATGCCCACCCAATACATGACCACACGCTTATAACATACAGAGCACACACAAAGTTCACCACACACACACACACACCATGCAACATACACAATGTGCACCACACACCCTACTGTACCCACACCAACCAAAAATCATAGAGAGCTCGCATCCAACACACACTCACCTATGGTTTAAGTCTTATACAACACAGTCAAACCAAAAGCACCCAATAAACTTATCACTAGCACATTCCCTCCATGGAACACAGTGCTTGCTATGCACACAGACACAGACACACACACACAGACACACACACACACACACACAGAAGGCACACAGTTCCCATATCCTACCGAAACTCACACGCACCAAAGACACGAAACTCCTATCTTGTAGATGACATACTCCCCACTCCACTACCATCCAATACCTCACACACACTCAGAAACACACAGAGCCTGTATGTAACACACACACACACACACGCACACACACTGTGCCAAAAACACACACACGCCTTCCAAACGTGCACATCAGCAATCCTAAATACACAAGACACATACCATGCACACACATGCACTTACTCCCACAGACATCACACATGCCCACACAATTACACCTATGCCACACACACAGATACCCCACAAAGAGTACAAAAATGCCAACCACCCACACCACCACGAAACCCCAGGAGCTGCACACACATGGTCCACAAGAGTCGCACCACCCATCCAACTCCAGCACTTGTCAGTCGCAGACAGACCGGCACCACACACATTCCGCACTCACCCGTGCACCGTGAAAACACATGAACACCACACACAACACTTTAGGGCATGCACACCAAAGGGCCACCAAACGTGCACAGCACCTCCAACACAGGCTCAGCCCACCTACCATATCCGTCATCCATACAACGCAAACACACACAACAAACCATATAAACAGTACGCAACAAAGGACCCAACACACATCCCCCCTACGCACACATACATTTACCACATGGACCTCACAAACAACAGACACATGACATGTACAACACATAGGCCGCACACATAGCTACCCAGCTGATATAGACCGCACATACCATCCAACACAAAGCACACATTACATGTATTCCACACAGAACACGTGTCTCAAACACACACGACACACATACAAAGCACCAACCCACCACAACACCACAAAGGCACCGGACAAACGTATACAAAAACATATCACCTATTCCCCCCTTGCACACTACAGCTGCACCAAGACTCACCACACATACAGCACCGGCTCAAACCACACAGACCACCTACACTCCACAATGCTAGTGCTACCCCGTGAGGCCATATTGATATTCAGTGGCCCCCAAGGCCAGAAACCCAGGGGCTTACACACCCCCAGACCACCTTCCCCAACTCAGACCCTGGGGACCCTGCCTCAGGGCTAGAGGATTGAGCGTGCCATGTCCCTAAGTCCTTAACACAGGGTTGGGTTCTCAGGCTTCCATTTCCAGGTCCGCGGCCCCAGAGCCCTCCGCTTTGGGGACCACTGAGCAACTCAACAGGACTATGCCTGCCACTGAGGGGGACGCAGTGCCCTTTGGAGCTGCACTGAACCCTCCGAGGGGGAGAAAACTTCATGCTCGCCGAGGCACCCAAACGTTCAAGGGAGCCCCCTGGCAACAAAAAGGGCAGCTGACAGGCCAGCTGATCCTGTCCTCAACTCATTCAATGGGGAGGGCTCCTCAACGCCCCCTGGTGGTACCTGCCCAATCTTTATGCCTTGAGCCTAAATCTAGCATGCATTTTCAGGGTTTCAGCACCAGAAGCCCGGCCCTCCAACCCCCCCAGCAGGGGATGCCTAAACCACACAGCAGGACTCCTCCTGCCACCCAAAAGGACACCATGCCATTTGAAGCTAAGCAGAACCCTCAGACCGGGAGAAATATGTATGAACCCCTGAAGCCTCCCCCAAATTTGGCAGTCCTTGGGCAAGAAAGACAAGGGATTATGCATCACCTGACTGCTGCCCTCATCTCAGCCTCTTGGGTAGGCGACATCAGTGCCAGCAGATCTGGCCTGCAATGCCCCTAGGACCTAACCCTTTCCCCAAGTGGGGTTGTCAGGCTTCCTTCCCCAGAGGCCTGGCGACCAAGCCCTCCTGATTGGGAAATACTGAGCCACACGCTGGGACTCTGCCTGCTCTCCAGGAAGAATCCATGCCCTTGGAAGCTACACTGAACCCTTAGAGTGAGGGAAACCTGCTTGTTCGACGGAGGCCAGCACCCCCCACCATAGGCAGCCACCCTGGTCACAAACCTAGAGGGTGACACACCACCTGTCCCATGCCCTCAACTCAGAGTCCTTGGGACACCGCATCAGCGTCAGTACAGCGGGCCTGCCATGCTCCTTGGTCCTTACCGTAACCCTAGCTTGGGTATTCAGACTTTG
>ML095839.1:0-27030 GCA_003697995.1 Taxidea taxus jeffersonii
AAAAAAAACCAAATCTCTCAAGCAAGAGAATTTCTGATCAACTTTAGCTGTCGTGTCGCTGCTGGGAAAAAGAACCACTGTCGAAAATACACATCAGTGCTTTCCTTAAACGTATAGGCTCTACAATAGGTGCTCTTTGAGGCACTGAGTTATATATATATATATGTGTGTGTGTGTGTGTGTGTGTGTGTGTGTGTGTGTGTGTGTGTGTGTATATACACACACTAAGCAATCAAAAATGAGTATTGGAGATTTAGTCACTAGATCCAAAATGAGATCCGCAAAAGAAACGTATGTAAGGTCACTACACTCATAAAATTTAACTTTTAGAGAAGAGAGATGCCACACAGAACGGCATCCGAATGGTTTTTTGGGTTTTTTTTTTTTTCAGCCTGTCACACTTTAATCCTCATTACGGATCAAAGTTCTCTGCGTTCCTCACTGAAAGTTTTACGTAAGGAACAGCAGTTAAGAACGCTGAATCAGAAATGGGTAAGTCACTTGGGTGAGAGATCATCCATCAAGATGAACGGAGAGCATGGATTGGAGCATGCTACTGGAAACTCTGCAGTTGTTCTGCCTTTAGCCAGTGAGTCTGAGGATAAGCCACTGCTGCTACTACTGCCATCCAAAATATCTGAACTGAGGACAAAGCAAAAAGAATTATAAGCAGATGCCATCTATCAGGATAAAGGTAAACATAACATGCAACGACATAGTTCCAAGAACTCACACATCGGCAAGAGCATTTGTAAATAATAAAAAGCATAAGCGACAGCAATGACCTACACAAGGTGCTACCTTCGGATACCTGCAAAAACAAGGTCACAGATATCCAGAGGACATTCAAGGTTCCATATCACTTTAGTGCTCTCTTGGAGGCACCAGAACGTCCAACACAGAGTAAGCATTCCTTGAGATGTCATGATTTTGGTGAGGGAGTTCCCTTACTTTCAGCTCAAAAGATCACTATCCTTAGATTTCTCTTCTTCCCTTCCCATCAGCCTTTGAGTAAGAGGACTGGTTACTCACTGAGGCACCCTGGACCGTCTGAAGTACTCTAGTAAGTTCACTGCTTCACGGCTCCTCTACTCCAGAACACAGTCCTTTGACTACTCTAGATCTGACCGCTTCCCCTTCCCAAGATGCCTTCAATTCAAACACTTTTCTGATTTCCACCGTTTGTCTTTCCTATTCCTCTCATCTGATGAACTTCTGACACTGTTTCCTTTTCTCTTGCCTTTAGAACCCAGAGGTGTCCCTGGTATCTCTGCAAGCCTCCTTCAGTTACTATCCAGTCAGGCTGCTAGAAGGAATGTTCTATAGCCACGGACCCAATACCTTCACCCTCCACTTGCCTCTTTGACTCTGACAGCTAGCTTCCGCTCCCATCCTTCCACTAAAACTCCCGATCTGGGCACCAGAGCCTTCCAGAGCCTTCCTAGAATCCAGCCCAGGGACCCCTTACCCACCCAGCCTAGGCTCTCGTGGCTGCCAACCATCCATCTGGCCCACTTCATAATAAACCTGGCTTCACACTTCAGTATTCACCATTTCACACCAGGCTGCCTTTCTGGCTCTAAGTCCCATCAGTCCAAAATACAAGTTCCATGTTCTATATATCTGGCCTGCATTCACTCCTTCACTTATTCTAATATTGACTGAGTATCTGCCAAGGGCAGGAAGTATGCTAGATCTTAGAAATATGATGTTGTCTAAGACAGACATGGTCCTGGCCCTCGTGCAACTTATGAAGTACAGTGCGGGAAACAGACATTTAAGGAATCATGCTGATACGTGTATAATTTGGGATCAAAGCAGCACAAGCAGGATACAAAGCGCTCTGCGAATATGTAACATGGGTAACCTGATCCAGTGTGCAGGAACTGGGAGGAACACGTTCCCCAAAAGTGATACTTGAGCTGCTCATCTGAAAGATGAGTAGGTATTAACTAGGTCTGGCTTGGGAGGAAGCAAGGGTGGTTTTAGGAGCCAAAAGTGGGCTAGTGTGGTTGTCAAGTAGAGAGTCTAAGGACACAATGAGAGACAAAGCCAGAGAGGTAGTCGGGTGGTTTTAGGATTTACAGAGACACACTTTTTTAATTTTGAAAAGGGAAGCAAGCACAGAATTGGAGAAGGAATAATGAATCAGGAAATATGGGCTCTAGCTGAAGTATGGTCACTAGCTCTTCTACAAAAGCCCACCCTGGTCTAATATGCTCTGAGGCTAAATATTAGCTTCACTTTTACGGATCTCCAAGTTAATATATTCCTGGTGTTAAGCAACCCATGGCACACTTGGAAGTTTCTGGGCCCTGTACCCTCCCTCCCACCTCAACGACATGTAACGCTTTCCCCTCACTTCTCTGCTATTTTTTCTATTGCCTGTGGATTGTTTTTAGGCAGAGACACAAAACAAATAAACTTCAGAAAAGTAAACATAAAAAGGGAAACAGTACAGTCCACGGTACTCCCACTCTATGCTCACTGCTGTGAAATGCATCATTAATAACAGCACTTTTAAGTAAGAAGTTCGGAAAATTTAGCTGGCACTGCTGTTTTTCAACCCACTGGTAAAATAGGTCTAAAATATGAATTATTCAAACTACTGAAAGAAAGTTACACAGATAATCTAAGGCATTGGAAAATCAAAAGACCTTTATATTTGCCTTTGGAACATATGTGATTTTTCCTCCTGCAGCATTTTGCCTAGACTAATATTAAAATGAATTTACTTTCCTAAAGCACATATTAGCTGGGCAGCCGAAGGACACGCTCTGTGCTACTTGGCAAGAAGAAGCAGGCCTTGATTAAAATTTGGCCACCAAGCAGATAATCTGAATATAAATAAAGACTTTCTTATTCCAACCACCGGCCTTATGGTGAGCCCTGGGTTAAAAGATTCCATTTGTAACAAGACCTGCTCGCTTAGGTGAATCCTGTATTCACTCAAAAACACAGAACATGGCTCATGAGGAGAAAGCTCTCATCCAACAGAGTTGATTACCTTAAGAGAAATAAGCTAACATGGAAATTACCAAGAAGTTACCAGAAAAAAAAGAATACGAATCTGAACATTTCGTTTCATATATTCCTTTTCAGGAATTTTTTCTCTATTACTAAATATGAACATAGGAAAAATTATGTTAATAGTAAAATAGCATACTTAAATTTAGCCTCCAGCATAATTTAGATTCAGAACTTGGTAAACCGTTAACCAGGTATTTTCACTAAACTAAGGTCTAGTTTCTACTCTAATAAATCTGACACTACTACACTTGGTCATGGAAGCAGAGACTACAGGTCACAGATTACCCACCGTCGGTAAAGCCGTGCAGAGCAAGATTTCCGTGATTTTTTTTTTTTTATTCACAGAGAGATCCCTGAATAAAAGTGACTTTCACAGCGTTCATTACTAAACCTTCTATCAGGCCTTCTAAAAGCAACAAAGTATGGTCCAATTCAAGTTTATCTTTTTCCTTTCCTAGCTGAAACTCTGATGGAGGCATTAATGGGCCTCAGACTAATGACTGAAAGCCAGACAATGCAAGGAAAGCAAAGGACCTAGACAGTTCAAGCTGGACATAGGAGTACAAGCATCAAAAAATAAACTAATTCGGGGCACCTGGGTGGCTCAGTGGGTTAAGCCTCTGCCTTCGGCTCAAGTCATGATCCCAGAGTCCTGGGATCAAGCCACGCATTGGGCTCTCTGCTCAGCAGGGAGCCTGCTTCCCCCTCTCTCTCTGCCTGCCTCTCTGCCTACTTGTCATCTCTGTCAAATAAATAATAAATTTTTAATGAACTAATTCTAATTCATTCTGGCTAGTGAGTATACATAATGATGCAATATCTGAACCACACAACCAAAAATACTTATGACTATTAAGGTAGTGTCCTCGGTCTAAAAAAAGTAAGAGTGAAAGTATAAGAGAATTATTAAAACATTCAAATGATAAACAACAAAATCAGGATGTCCAGTGTAACTGATGCTATTACCCATCTGGCGGAGTCACTTTGTGCCTTGTGCAGTCAATAAATTGAGTTCTGACTAAGGACAGGCAGGAAAATGTACTCCCAATTCACCACAGCCCTATCAACCCCCGCATAGATTCTGGTACTACCCCTTGCTGTGGGTTAAAGTGGTCCATAGGGTAGGTTTTCTGGTGTCTACGAGCTTACCTTAGAAAGATCCAACATATTTCTACATAACTCCTAAGTTTTTAAGATCACATATTTAAATATAATCACTTCCATAGTCACCTTGGGGATAGGAGGTTTTTTTTTTAAAGATTGTATTTATTTATTTGGCAGGCAAAGATCACAAGTAGGCAGAGAGACAGGCAGAGAGAGAGAGAGAGAGAAGGAAGCAGGCTCCCCGCCGAGCAGAGAGCCCAACGCGGGGCTCGATCCCAGGACCCCGGGATCATGACCTGAGCTGAAGGCAGAGGCCCCAACCCACTGAGTCACCCAGGCACCCTGGGGATAGAAGTTTTAAGTACCAGCACAGATGTCTAAGCTGCTCACTTAAACACAATCAAGGCATATATATGGTTCTATTATTAAATAAATCATAGTTAAATCCCATTCTTTGTACACGTCACATATTCCTGATTAAGTTTTCTTGCCGTGACACATATACCACTAAAAATAATGTGAAAATCACTAAGTGAAACCCAGTGAAAAATGTTAAAATATAAAGGTTAAGTCAGCAGTCACACTAACACTGACGCACTGGCCAAGAATCTCATGGGAGGGGCACCTGGGTGGCTCAGTGGGTTAAAGCCCCTGCCTTTGGCTCAGGTCATGATCCCAGGGTCCTGGGTTCCAGCCCCGAATCGGGCTCTCTGCTTGGCGGGCAGCCTGCTTCCCTTCTCTCTCTGCTTGCCTCTCTGCCTGCTTGTGATCTTTGTCTGTCAAATAAATAAATAAAATCTTTGGGAAAAAAAAAACTCATGGGAGAACTTTTCCTTTCCTGTCTGAGAAACAGACTATCACTGAATCTTCACTACATGGCTAGTGGCCCTAAAAACAGATAATTTTGTTCCCATAAGAACGAGGAGCAGAACAAGAGTCCCCAGCACACAAAAGGAATCAAAGCGCGATAGACTGGTGAACTTCCAAGCTACGATCAAATTCTTACGGCTCGGAAGAACTAAATGCAGAATGACATAATTCCTGCCTTGTGGCTGACAACGTTCCCTGGATTTGGTTGGCAAAGATTTCAGAGATTTCATCTAGTAAAAAAAATATTATATCAAGAGCAGGCTTACTATTTCTTTGGGCAGCAGTCACCACACTGGACACAAACCCTACATAGGTCTCTACTCAAACTTCACGCTTAATTTACACTTCAAAGATGTCAGATTTTATTTTTTTAATATATATATTCTTTTTTTTAAGATTTCATTAATTTGAGAGAGAGAGAGAGAGCATGCACAAGCAGGGGGGGAGCAGAATGTGGCAGGGGGGCCCTGGGTGGCTCAGAGGGTTAAGCCTCTGCCTTCAGCTCGGGTCATGATCTCAGGGTCCTGGGATCCAGCCCTGCATCGGGCTCTCTGCTCAGCAGGGAGCCTGCTTCCCTCTCTCTCTCTCTCTCTCTGCCTGCCTCTGTCTACTTGTGATCTCTCTCTATGTCAAATAAATAAATAAAATCTTTAAAAAATAATAATAATAAAAAAGAAGGTAGAGGGGGGAGAGGAGAGAGAACCAGGCTTCCTTCTGAGCAAGGAGCCCAATGTGGGGCTCAATCTCAGGACCCTGGGATCATGACCTGAGCCAAAGGCAGACACTTAACCAACTGAGCCACCCAGGAGGCCCAAGATGTCAGATTTTAATAACTTATCTAATATATGAAGTTTAACTTAAAGTTTTAAAAACCCATCTTTCCTTTGTGGGGTGGGGCAGGGGGACAAACAAAGACAACTGAAATGATGAGATGCCATTTACTAATGATCTACCCGGTACCTTTTCTGCTCCCTAAAATGTATAAAAATGGTTTCCTTGGTTATCACATAGATTGGCTATCCTTGACAACAGAAACCAGAACACAGGTAGTATCTGTCTCTCACCCCATTTCTAACAATGAAAGAAAGTCTGATCAACGGAACTGCATTACAGAGGTAGTAAAAAAAGGTTTTGCAAAAGCAGCATCCAATTTTTACAAATCATGAATAACTCCTGTTTAAAATCTCTTCACTGCAGGGGCGTCTGGGTGGCTCAGTGGGTTAAAGCCTCTGCCTTCGGCTCAGGTCATGATCCCAGGGTCCTAGGATTGAGCCCTGCATCGGGCTCTCTGCTCAGCAGGGAGCCTGCTTCCTCCTCTCTCTCTCTCTGCCTGCCTCTCCACCTACTTGTGATCTCTGTCTGTCAAATAAATAAATAAAATCTTTTTAAAAAAATCTCTTCATTGCAAACATAAATGTCAGCAATATTAGGATACAAGGTGCCCCAAAAGTCAGAGGAATCTTAAGCTTTAATATCCTCAGGAGTCCAAATGCTACAAACTTACTGAAAATACCTTTTAAGGTTTAATTGCTTAAATATCTTTCACACTTAGTTTTGTGAATTTGGACAGTAAACTTCAACCTATTACTTGGGCCACACGTTGGCTTGTTACGGCTCTGGCCGTGAAGGAAGTGAATCTTTCCAGTGTGAGGCAATGCTTTTTGTCTTTAGGGATCAAAAATGCTCTTAATCACCAATGTCAATGTCTCCAGTGCTCTCACAGTTAATGACGGTTCTACGGAGAAAGAATGGGAGTGGTGGCAACAGAAATAGGACCCTCACCGTAGCCACCATCGTTGACAACTTAGGTTTTGCTATTCAGAGGAATAAACGTCTGGACAAGCGGGTGAGGACCCTTGGTAAATCCCAGACCCTTCGCTTTCCTTTCTTCTTTATTGTTTTATGGCATCCTGTATAGTCTATGACAATATTTTTTTTAAAAAATCACTTTACCCTCTGTGTTTTCAGCTTGGCAAAATGCTTCCCTATCTTCTCCCTAACTTGGTTACTTGGTTAGCAACTGGGTAAGCAAAGCTATTTATACTGTCATGTGCCTATATTAAAACACACTTTACCATAAAAGTGAGAGCCAGTTTCCACTAAGTGTAGAGTTTCATCCACTAGTCCTCTTGACAAGCTTTAGAAGTTTTCTCTTTGCAATCATCTACATACCTGGAAAGGCTCTCTATACCAAAATTAGCACACTGAGCTACCAAGGACAGACATAGATGAGAGAGGAGAGACTGTGGGGCTGAAAATAGCTAGAACAATCTAAAAGGCATCTGTTCCAAGGTTAGAACAGTACTGATCAACGAGTCTAATAAACTAGGAGAATCTGTGGCTTCTTGATCAACTACAAGTACAGGTTATCTTACACAAAACAATAAATATGTGATCTGGAAAGAATCACACTAATCCTTATACCTTATAAGTGGTGTGCACAATTCCTCCATTTAGAGGACACCATCCTTATATTTCTAAAGTGAATGCACTTGTGGGCTCTTAAAAAAGATCCTCAGCTATAAAACTCAGGAAACAAAAAATACTGAAAGGCACTACAGAGTTGTGTCTAGAACATAGGGGCTCAGTGAATTGATTAGAAATACGTGCCGAGGGGCACTAGGGTGGCTCGACTGGTTAAGTATCTGCCTTCAGCTCAGGTCATGATCCCAGGGTCCTGGGATGGAGCCCCGCATCGGGCTCCCTGCCTCTCCCTCTCCCTCTGCCACTCCCCCTGCTTATGTTCACTCACTCGTGCTCTCTCAAATAAATAAATTTTTTAGAAAGAAGTAAATACTGGAAGAATCCAAAGTATTACCCGGCCACTGCCACTATCCCTTCCATTGCCTTCCAATATACGTCAGCATTCAGGTACTCAACTTCAGGTACATGAAAAGACATTAACTCCTGCACCGAAACACTGAAGGGCCTTAAGTTAGATGAGGATGGCTGGAAAAAAAAATCATGTGACTAGACCACAGGAATTAGGAAGTGTTTTTATACTAACACTTGTTTTTATACTAAAAAACAAAACCTGGGTACGACTGTGAAGAGAATTACCCCCAAAATTTCAAGAACACTTTTTAACAGAAAATGCTATAGAAACCGCCATAGAAAAATGCCATGCTTCACAGGATGCTGGTGTTCCCTGCTAAGTCAAAGGATATAATACAAAATGCAGGCAGAGCAGCTACAATCAATGCACATAATCCACACCAACCCGGAAACTCTTTCTCACGCCATCCAGCTGTTGCCACGCTCCCACACCATTAGCACCTACCGAGAGACGCTGACCTAACAGGAGCTAGGGAGGAAAGGGAAGGTGCCAGAAATATACACACACTTCCGAAGGAGTACTCAATGACTTTCAAATGATCTGCTTTTTTTCACATTCTCTGTACCTCCCTGGAGCCTTCCCCGCTATAGAGCGTGAATAAAAAGCCGAATGTTATTCCAAATGATCCCAGCGTACTTTGGATGTGGCTCTTTTTTAATAGATCATACCCTAACATCCTTCGGATTTGATTTCATTTTTTACCATGAACTGAGATCAGACAGTTGTGCAGCCTCTGGAGACAGCATGCTGGTAGTGCCTTGGAAGAGCCTCTTGGGCTGGCTTTCTGTCTCCATTTCACCTAAAACAGAAAGAGATGATGCTACTGTAAAACAGCTTTACAAATACAGGCGTGGGGCGAAAATGGGATTATCTTTGTTCAACTAAAGCTCAGAACGCTTCGTCAAGCCATTACTTCGAAGCTGTTTTTCCACAGGCTTTAAGGTGTAAGAAATAATACTTCCATATAATCTCAACCAAAAAGTAAGCAGCCCTTAAAAAAAAAAACACCTTGTTTAGCATGCTATGGATAAAGTCCTGTTTTTTAACCGAAGAGCAGAACGAGATCACGGACTCCATCAGGCAAAATGAATCAAGACTTACCCCAGCAGAAAGAAAGAACCGTCCCCAAATAGCTGAAGTTCACAGTGAATAATGCTTTGTCCTAGACAATTGGCAAAGACTATTGATTTTATATTATTTTAATATATGGGAGTATTTCCTGAGTCAAAGTCAAATGGATTAAAAAGTATGTAGTCTAACAAACGGTGTATAAATTAAAGGCTACTTTAGACTACGTAGGGAAAATGAACACTTTAAAAAGTGACTTTGAATGCCCATCTGTGATTGAAAGCAATCATTAATCCATTCAGGAAATCGCTGTTATACTGGCAACACCTCACTCTCACAGACTATCTCAGAATATCTATAAGGTAGCAGAAAAACTTTGCATTAATCGGAATAACAACATTTTGCCACCAGGAGTGCAAAGACTAAAGACCCTCAGTTAAGACAGAAAGAGCCCCTTTTCAAATAAGCTATGATTTAAAACACATAAATACCTTAGTTTTGAGGCTCTTTATCTGAGCTTTAAAATGGAATATTAAATAAAACTTAATTCTTGGGCCTAACTATATTTTGCAATGGGAAATTAGTAACTGTGAATTTACAGCCATATAAGATTTTTCTGATGGAAAAAAATCAAGCAAGAACAAATGCAACATTCATTTTTTTCCCCTCATATTATCAATTAATTCATATTATCTTTCTTCTGGAGCTATTTTGGAAATTACCAACTCAGGAAAAAGTTGTATTTTTATTTGCTTTTGCCATGCTTTAATATGGAGATTTTAAAAGCTACTGCCAAACTTTCGACACCTCATTAGCAAAAGACTTTAGCCCTTTTTAGCAAAGAATTCCTCCATCTGCTGGTATATTTTGGAATAGCTTTGAAACTAAACAACCATACTAATTCCAACTTCCTGCAATGTATCAAAAATTAATAATAACAAGAATAATAATGGCTTTATTTTCCAAGTGTTATTTTCACCTAACAGCTCCTGAGAAGGTTCTTAGGGTTGTAAATAATTCCTTGCAGCATTAAGGTAAAAGACTACCAGATTATAAAAAAAATGTATTCACTAAATGCAAACATCATCACCATATCAAAACCTACTTTCCAGAAAAAGTATGATATCTGAAATATCACACTTTTTGAATCTGTGCATGGTGCTATTGGTGGAAAGTTTCCACCAAAGCTCCAAGTACCTGTTTACCCAGTATTAGGAGTGGGACTGTTTTCCTGGCCCCAAAGGTGATCTGCACAAAGAAACCACTTGCTGAGTTGCTTCCTCAAAATTATGGTTAAAACTCTTATTTAAAATGACATCCAACACTTGCAATCATACGGGTATAGCCCCAGGAAGGATGACTCAACCTTTCCTAATTTTTTGTGCCTTTTTAAAATAGACTCCATAAGGGGCCCTCAAAGGCATCTGAAACTAGCACCGAGTGAGATCATTTTAGCTTAGTGCCCTGTGGTTCAAAATAAGGTAATCAAGAGCACCCCCATCATATCAAAAACCCTATGGACTCGAATATGAGGCAGTTTCTCTCTGTGAGGCATAATTTGGTAGTGGCTTATATCTGAATATGCAGCGTGTTCAGAGACCTATTTACTAGGACATAAGCACGTACTTCTGCAATGTATTAACTTGCATCTACTTTCTATTCAGATCACTGAGAGGCAAAATTTCTGGAATATATATTGGTAATATGAATATATGAATAAGATTCAGTTAGGAAGTACAAAAAACAGAGACAGTATCAGATAACTCATTTACAAAATTTAGAATCCATAAAGCATACATTGGGAAGAATATTTCCCATTTCTTTAGAAAAAAGGACTCACGCCTTGAGCTAATTTCAGACAAATTCTAGTTTGTCATTCAAGCTCAACTCGGTTTAGTATCAGAAGTGTGACACTTGCCTTTTCTTTTCAGAGGACCAAGAACACTGGGCCTGATGCACTTGACTGGACTCTGACTCCTCCTGCTTCAAAGAATAAACAAACAGGACATGAAGTGCTTCTAAGATGCAAGATCAACGTTAGAGCCCACCAAATAAATTGATGAAATTGACAGTCATCTAGAAAACAGTGGAAAATGCCCGTGTTGAAAGTTGACAAACTGAAATGCCAAAACATGATCTGAGCTGGCCTAGAACAATCTGAGACAACATGGCATTTCAAGCTATTTTAAAAAATCATTCTGGGGCACCTGGGTGGCTCAGTGGGTTAAAGCCGCTGCCTTTGGCTCAAGTCATGATCCCAGGGTCCTGGGATCGAGCCCTGCATCGGGCTCTCTGCTCTGCAGACAGCCTGCTTCCTCCTTTCTCTCTCTCAACCTCTCTGCCTACTTGTGATCTCTGTCTATCAAGTAAATAAATAAAATCTTTAAAAAAATAAAATAATGTTTGTATCATGTTTAAAAAAAATCATTCTGTAAGACAAGGTATCTACAACAGTTTTTTTTTAAGATAAACCTTATTAAGAAGGTATTTCGAGGGTGCCTGGGTGGCTCAGTGGGTTAAAGCCTCTGCCTTCGGCTCAGGTCATGATCCCAGGGTCCTGGGATCGAGCCCCGCCATTGGGCTCTCTGCTCACTGGGGAGCCTGCTTCCCTCCCTCTCCCTCTGCCTGCTTCTCTGCCTACTTGTGATCACTGTCTGTCAAATAAATAAATAAAATCTTAAAAAAAAAAAAAGGTATTTCGAGGGGCACCTGGGTGGCTCAGTGGTTTAAGCCTCTGCCTTCGGCTCGGGTCATGGTCTCAGGGTCCTGGGATCGAGCCCCGCCATTGGGCTCTCTGCTCAGGGGGGAGCCTGCTTCCCCCCCCACCTACTTGTGATCTCCCCCTCTCTCTCTGCCAAATAAATAAATAAAATCTTTAAAAAGATATACATATTTTTAAAAAGGTATTTTGATTTGACTGGTCTACAGTCTTACATTTTTTTCCTTATCCTTATCAAGGATTTATTATTGTGTGGGTGGGTGGGTGTGTTTGTGTAGGTGGGTGTGTGCCTGGTAAAATGTCACTGGCAGAATATAGGTGACAGGTAGTATGCGGATGCTCATTTGGTTCAATTTTGTTGTCTGTAAGAAAACGTTGGGGGAAAAGTTCATCCGGAGAGATAAGCTTTTTGCAAAGCAGGTTCACTCACCTGGTGAAGCGTCTTGGACTAGGAACGGGGCTTGGTGGCAGCCCGCTGCTGCTCACAAACATTTGTAAGGATGGTGAAAAACATTGCTAGAAAAAACACATTTCATATTAACATAGCTTTAGTGCTCCAGCTCTCAAAAGGTTCTCAAGATAACAGAAACAACATCCTTAGAATTACTTAGCTGTCTGTCTATATGCACACACATACACACACGAGAGAATATACACATGTATTGACAGACCATTTTTTTCCAAGTTACTATCACAGACTTTCATTCATTTTCCTTCCCATCATCGAATTTGTTACACGAGGTGGGGTGTGTTTTAGAGAATTAACAGCTCAGTGTGTGAAAGAGAATTAACATCTTGTCAATGAGCCTACCTTTCCAAATCCTCTGGTGGGTGATGGTGCCGGAGACACCGGGGTGAAGTCAATCCTTTTAGGAGAATATAGTTTCTCCGGCTTCTCAAAATCGCTGTCACTCTGTAAACGCACAAGTGTTATTTCCTCATAATTCACAATCCAGCACATCACAGCTCTTTACTACTCAAACACACCTACATTTTTAGAATAGGAATGTACAGATTCTAAAAGTTGTACTCTCATGTTTTGGTAGAAAAGCAGAGAACAAAAATGGATACAAATTTGGAAACAGGGAGGGAGGAAGAGAAGGGTACCAAAAAAATTAATGAAGCCATTGAACAACATAAAGTTTTCCAGAAAAAACAACAACAACAACAAGCAAACATGGGATTAACTTTACCAGGCTCAAGCTCTCATCCCATGACTGGCTTATCTGCATTGCTGTCTGCACTTCCCTAAAACAAACAGAAATGAAAGGCCATTCAGTGCTCAGACATACATACAAGACATACATCAGGCTAGACCCTGTTCTTCTGGAGCACTAACCGTTCGTGTGCAGTCTCCCGGTTCATCATATCCATGCCCTCCTCCTGCAAAGACAAACGCATGCTGAAAACACAGTATTTATCCACATCCACATGGTTCTCTACCTCGAAGAAAATCTTAAAAGACTTTTCTGCCTTCTTTGCCATCATCACAGCGCAGCAGAACATTCTAAGATTGTCACCCCTGCTGCATCTGTGTTTCACCTGCACACTCAGAAGAATTTCCGGCTGCCTGTGGCTATTCATGTTTAATGGCCCAATCTTCAGAATGAAAATAAAAGCAAAGTGGACAATTCAGACAACTGTAGCTCTGAGCTGGGAAGGAAAATTTACCCTTTTGATCTGATGCAGCCTGCTGCTAGGAACACGGTTAGGCGAGGACGACAGCAACTGGAAGGGAAAAGTAAACATTTACTATTTCTGAAGCACAGAGCAGCAGTCTGCTGTCAGTCCTGGTGTCCAACCTCCTCCCAGATAAGATTTCATACTCTTCTCAGAGATGTAGCTCTTTAGATCACTGAACATTAGCACACTAGAGGCAGGACATTCAGTCTTTGGAAAGTACACCAGGTGTCCAACCTCAAAGCACCATCTGTCACTAGACAGGCACTGACTTTAACACTTTTCCCAAATGAATGCAGGGCTGTGTACATTTATGTGAAAAAAAAAAGATTCCAGGCCTTGGAAATATCCATTACCCCACTTATCTAAAATAAGGAACTTGGTAAGAAGGGAAAGAAAAAAAAACTGATTTTAATCATTTTAACATCAAAGTACCAATGGTACATGTCTTCACAGGCTCAGAAGCCCAGTATAATATTCTGTCTATGATTAGGGTTGATTGAAAACATTTTAAAGCTGTTATTTAAAAGCTTATTTAAAAGTTTATTTAAAAGTTATTTAAAAGCTGTTATCTTATTTAAAAATAAGATTTTGCTTGTGTGATCTAAATCAATCCTAAAATTTGGTCATCACCGCTATCACCGCAAACCCTACTTACTAGTTAAGAAAAATCAGTGTGGAAGGCAATGTGTATTTTTCAGATAACTGCTGCTTTCCCTTAGATCATTGTTTTGGACAATGAAAACTAAAATGATTTGGGGGGAGGGGAGCCAAATTATGTTCCCACAAAATAATCACAATCTAATCACAAGATGAAAGGTACAATTCATCTCAACAGCTCTTACAGGGCTCTAACAGCCGTAATGTAAACAACTGCTACTTAGTCCCTAATTAAATCCAAATAAACCTGTAGTGCTGTAAAACCAAATAAGACACCGGCCCTGTTACAAGAGGCCCTATCCGATTAAAATGTCTAAAAATCCTAATGTGGTGAGTCATATAAAATGGTGATAAACTGCTCCAAGTTGTTTAGGCAAAAGTGAAGTCAGGTGAAATTCTTTTTTAAATGTATACACTTAAGTAGGATTTTACCTCAAAGGATATCTCTTCAGTACCCTCCCCTTCCTCTTACTTTTTCCTCTCCTAGGCTCTGAAAATAAAAAAAAAACTTTACGAATAAAATCCTCTTAAATAAAAGGTTTTTTTTTTTCCCCCATGAGAAAACGAATATATGTTTAGTGGTAAGCTCCTAATGAAGGCCATTTGAGAAACACGAAGCGGGGCGCCCGGGGGGTACAGGCGGTGATGCAACTGACTCTTGATTTCGGCTCAGGTCGTCATCTTGGGGTCCTGGGATGGAGCCCTGAGTTAGGCTCCGTGCTCAGCCAGGAATCTGCTTGTGATTCTCTCTCCCTCGCCTGACACCTCCCCTGACTGGTGCCCACCCTCCCTCACTCTCACAAATAAATAAATCTTTTCCCCCCAAAAAGGAAAGAAAAACACTAAGCCACTAGACAAGTAAATAAGGGAGGAAAGACTAAGAGGATACCATAGAAGAGAGCACACATGTGTCTGTCAGAGAACAACAAAAAAAAAAAACCCAGAGGCCGCAAAATCATCAGGAAAGCGAAAGACTGCAAAGAGCTGACAGCAGAGCAGGTCAGAAGTGTAGACGCTGTGTCTATAGACACCCAACTTGTCAATGTACACACAACTGGAAAGAAGACCCAAAGGGGGCCCAGGGAAAAACAAGGCTGTAGCTAGAACTAGAAACAAGCGTTAATGCACAGGCTGAGAAAAAAGCCAAGTGCTTTAAGGAGGATGCTGGTTAATGGTGTTAAGTACAGCAAAGAGCTCAAATGGGGTAAGAAAGGAGGCCCCTGCCACTGGCATCACGTGGGCACTGGTGACTTTCGTAAGAATAGGGTTTGTTGGGTTTTTTAAAGATTTTATTTATTTTAGAGAGAACGAGAGCAGGAGGAGGAGCAGAGGGAGAGGGACAAGCCAACTCTGCACTGAGCACAGAGCCCGACATGGGACTTGATCCCAGGACCCTAAAATCATAAGCTGAAATCAAGAGTCGGACAGTTAACTGACTGAGCCGCAGGCACCCCTCCAAGAACAGGTTTTTTAAAAAAGATTTACTTATTTGTGATAGAGCGAGAGCAAGAGAGGGAACTGAGTGGGTGGGGGGTAAGCACAGGGAGAGGGAGAAACAGGCTCTCTGCTATGCAGGTAGCCGGACGTGGGGCTCGACCCCAGGACTCTGAGATCGTGACCTGAGCCAAAGGTAGAGGTTTAACCAACTGAGCCACCCAGACGCCCCTGAGAACAGTTTTTTAATAGTGTGGTGACAGAGGTAGTGAGATCACAAACTGGCTGAGTAGTTGGCAAGAAACTAGGAGACAAGGAATGAGAGGAAGTGTGGTGTGGATTAAGCTCTGTGAAAGCTCAGAGGGGTGGAAGGAAAACAGGGAAAGAGAGACCTATGAAAAAAGACAAGTTTGTGTTCCAGATATTAGATATGTGAGTCAGAACAAAGCGGGAGCAAAAAAGCCAGGGAGGAAGGGACTAGAGGGTAGACAAGAGCCTGAGCAAAATGACAGGAGACTCAGAAAATCTAGGAACCATTAGGAGAAAGTGCCCCACGTGAAGCTAAAGACATTTTCAGGAGAAGAAAGCTGACATGTATGCGAGACGGCCATCTGCACGCTCTGTGAACAGGGAAGGGTCATCTGCCGAAAGTGAAAGGTGTAGGAAGCTTGCAGAATTTTTTTTCAAAATTTGAATATTGCTTTGGAGAACAGCACGGAGCAAGTGGCACCTTGAACCCAAAATGCCCAGGAAGAATTTATCTCCTGGCCCTTCAAATGACCAATTCCTTGAAATGACCAATTCCCTACTCGCATACAGGCAACACCTTTCCCCTGGTCACTAAGAAAGAAAAGTTCAGTCCCCTGGAGTACTCCTTCTCCCTGCATTTACACCTAATCCGTCGTCAAATCATGAAGAAATGATCCCTGCACATTTTCATGCGCCAGTCCCCTCACTCCACACCCTGCTTTTGGCAGGTTAATACAAGACACAGGGAAGTATATTAAGATTTATAGAGGGGGAGGCCCAGGTGGCTCAGTGGGTTAAACGTGTGCCTTCAGCTCAGGTCGTGATCTCAGGGCTGTGGGATCAAGTCCTGAGTCGGGCTCCCTGCCCAGCAGGGAGTCTGCTTCTCCCTCTCTCCCCTCTGCCTGCCGCTCCCCTTCCTCATGTGCTCTCTGTCAAATAAATAAATAAAATATTTTTTAAAAGATTTCTAGAGGACACCGTGATATAACATGTAAGGTGTAATCAGTGGCTACAGAAGTACCCAAAGGGTGCTGTGGAAGGCTTCCCGAAACAGGAAGCTCAAAAGGAGAAGGGGATGGAGGGAAGAACCACGTAAGCAGCACCAAAGAGCAGTGAATCAACATGGCTCCTCCAGCAACTAGGGACTGCAGCGCAGCCCGAGAAAAAGGTATCTGTCAGGGGGGTAGAGATGAGCCTAGACAGAGTGGATAAGAATCTTCGCGTTTTAGAAAAGAGAAAAAGTCAAGTGTAAAGAGGCAAATTCATTTTCCCTTCTTTGCTCTACTACTGATATCAGGAACACAGCTGGGTAACAAGTGGAAACATTTTTCATACACACAGCAAAATTAAATTCCATTTTCCAGCATCCTCAGGGAAGGTGACGTGAATCAAACCTCCAGATCGCTAACATTTTCCCCTTTAAGTATGTTTAGCCACTTGGGCTGGAAATCTTTCTTGAAAGCGTTGTAATTCCCCCCCCACCCCCGCTTCTTAAACAGATTTTGCCAAACAGAATGGCCCTGGCGTGTCTCTATTCTAATCCTGGCCCTGCCGCTTCCCAATTATGTGATTCTAAGCAAGTCGCTTCTATCGGCTGAGTCTTAGCTGCTGCCTCTTTGAACTGGGAAAAACATCTTTTGTCCGGCCTACTTCATATGGGTTGCTATGAGAATGACAAGTGTGTAAGGACTCTGTAACATGTAGACTACCACGTAAGCATAGGTACTACTATAATTTAAGAAAAGGTTAATGACCTGGGTATCTTTAAGAACATCGAGTATTTTACAGTTCCATGCCGGCGAGGTCCTCAGGGTCTATTAACGGGCTCTCAGCCCTTGTATTAAGCACGGACTAATTTTTTAAAAGCCTCTCTCTGCTTTTCAGTTTTTCCCTCTCCTCCCCTGCTAGCAGCTATTAGTATACCTTAAACCCGAATGTACCTCTTCTGATTTGCTGCTTCTCCACACTACCGAGCTGGAAGCTTATTATAATTGTGCATAAATTTTAGATGATTCAGAGGTCAGAGAGGCTCCCTATAAATAAACTGATGAACCTCTGTGCACAGACTATGGAAATCAAGCACAGCCATTCACAGGTCTGTTTGCTTACATCTCAGATGTCTTCCAGAGCGCTGCAGCTACTGGCTAAGCGGGGTCTGCATGTGAAGTACTACTACATAAAAAACCTCATCATAATTTCTCCCAATGCGACCGGCTAATAAGATGATCCCTGACAGCTCTGGCTATATAAAACAGTCACTATTAGCAACTCTACCGGGAATATAAATACAAGCATTATAAAGGAGCGCTTACTTTGGTTAAATAACGTTGTCCAACAGCTATGTGTCAGAAATAAATACTCTGCTACTGTCTAAATGATTTTTGCTTCCTAGGACATACAAAGACCACTTTTTCAGCCATATTTAGAAGTCAATCCTGATTTACCTCATAACCATTATGCAAGCAGTGACAAAAAAAATAATAATAGTTTGTTGTTTTTTTTTTAAATACAAAGTCCCACAGCCAGGAAAAAACTTTAACCAGATCTCTTTTTGGCACCGAAAGCTGACAATGGCCACTCATGAGCGAGGGAGGTAAAATATTTTTTTTTCTTTTGTGAACAATGGTGCATAGCGCATCATCTTGAGAATGAGAGACTACATTGGAAAGTGTTTCCCCCAATCCATACCACGAAAAATACTTACTTCTATACTTACCAGGCTATGACGGCTCATAATCGTTGTACTATTCCTCCGAGTTCTAAAGGTATAAGGTTGAAAAACCTGGGAAAGGTCACTAAAAAAATAAAAATAAAATTATTAAGGTCTTCTCATTTAAGGGAACTGTCAAGCCTCTAGTCAACAGTGAAATCTTCCATGCTCCTCATTCCGTACAGTGAATAAATACCTCACCAACCTCTTCAGAGCTTCGGTGGTGGTGTGCTGTGGATGACAGGTTTGCCCAGATACTGATCTCCTCAGTGGTTGGGGGGCAGCTAGGAGAGGTATGGGGCGGAGCTCCAGACTGGTTGCCTCCAGCTGCTTCTGGTCAGAGCACACACCCCCAAACCGGTTCCCACCAGACAGGAGCAGCCTCATCTGTTTACCCCAGAAGACCTAAACATATTACTGCTTTCTGTGCGTGCCATGAGGGCGAGGAGGGCTGAGGAGCCCTGTTCCACAGCACATCTCCCACTGTTGCCCTAAATATGTGTTCTGCCCGTGAACCTGCTGTGCAATTAGACAAATATATATGCCTGGAGTTTTGCTCCTGTTGCCTCTTCTGCCTCCGGTGTCCTCCCTCCCACCACCATCCGTCTAAATCCTTCCTCTCCTTGAGCCCCCATTTCAACGAAACCCGCTCCATGAGGCCTCTCTTCAATCCACAAACTGAATGCAAGCATTCCCTCCTTTGAGTCCAAAGAGCACAATGGGAAATGAGATGCTTCTGGAGACACCGACTTTACCTTTTATTAAAGAAAAGCATGTCTGTGTCTTAAACTCTGTGGTCGAGGCCTTTTGTTCCTCTTTGTGTAACATCCCTGCGGTGCCTAGCAGAGTGCCATGCCCGTGATAAGAGTTCAAAAAAGATTTTCAGGACTGAACTGAATTGGGCTTCAAGGGCCCACTGAGATCACCTAATTCAGTTCTCCTAAGTTTCAAATGAGAAAACACTCAGAAAGGCTAAGTGAGTCACTCCTGATCACAGGGAGAAATATTGGGACTAGGTCTAGTCTCCTCACCCCTTCTCCTGTCACATCATGCTACCCTGCAAGTAATTACTTGATTCCTGATTCAAAAAAACAGTGTGTTATTTCTACAAGAGTCTAAACGCAGGTCAGCAGGATCGCCCTAGTCCCTAGCAATTGCTTGCTTACCAGATTTAAAAAGACAACCCCGAAAGACCAATTTATGCCTACAGAATCAAAAATAAATGCAGAGCTGAAGACAGCATTAGGAAAGCAGTCACTCCATCATTCCCTCAGTTTCAAAATTTAATAAAAGAAAATGAGTTAATTCCATTTCCCCCCAAAATACAGATATTATAATCAGTTTGATAGATAAGAATTACCTATTTCTTTGCTTTCACCGTGCTTGAGTAATGATTTTGGCTAATTCTACTCCCATGCCCTTTTTTGGACTAATTCCATTTCTACAGGGTCCCGCAAATTAGCTCTCTACTAAGATGAATTATCTACTTATAAGAGGGAAATGTAATAGGCTCAGGAGGTTTTCCAACCTAACCTTCACTATCCTAAAATTCTACCTTAAAATAGAGCCTCTGGTGACTTAACATGAAAATATAAGACCCTACCACTAAAATTCAAGGGTTAATTCTTTCCATTGTTTTCTAAAACATGTTATTTTCACTGACCTAAGCTACATGACACCTTTTTTTTTTTTTTTTTTAATTCACTGGAATGCATCTCTGGCAGTTTTAGGATCTGAAAACATTATGACAAATGCGAATCACTTAATGTGCCATGAACACGCTGCTTGATTACAAGTTACTAGATAAATTGTGATTTATTAAAGTAAATGCTCTGTTAATGCCAGGGTTCCTAAACTAAGCTTAGAAATAGCAGCTCCTGGAGACAGGTGTCAAGTTGCAAGTCTAGTTCCAGGGGCTTCAGTCTGACATTCAGTGGTGTAAACTAGGCAGGGCAAGCAACCTGTTCGAAGAGCCAGAAGCTTCTTGTAGATCCTTTCAGAGTGGGCCAACAGAGCTCCAGGTAAAAAGGGCCCCATTTTTCCCACAGTTCCGAGTTTGGGGTCAAACTTTCACTCCCACCTTGGGACCCAAGTGGCTGTCAAGCAAACAAGTCCCCACCCCCTCAGTTTAGAAAACCCAAACTAGCGTCCACTCTCACTTTAGGGAAGGAAGCTTGCTTGCACCGGGTCGAGGAGCCCCTGAGCCCCGTACTTCATCGTCCCCAACCCGCCTCACCTGAGCCCATGGATCAGGGGAGCGCTGCTGGATCTCCTCAGGGTGCCCCCATCAGATGTATCAGGCTCAAAGTCCAGCTCCATTTTCTCCTGAGCCATGTCGGAGACTCGCAGGCAGGCACAGCGGACAGGGCTCAGTTCCTGGTGCTTAGCTATGGACTCCCAAGACTCTCACTGCAGGACTGAGCTGCTGGGGACTGGCAGCTGGGGGCGGGGGCTAAGGGGCGGAGGCTTGGGGGCGGGGGCTGGGGCGGAGAAAAGCAGGAGAGGAGGAGGAGGGAACGAGGATGAGGATGAGGAAGGGAGGATGATAGTGAGTGAGGGGAGGAGGAAGGGGAGGTGGTAGTGGAGAGGGGGGAGGTGGTGGTGGTGGACGGTGAAAATAAAGGAAGAGGACGGAGGAAAGAGAGGGATGGAGGGAAAAGAACAGGAGGCAGGAAAAGCGGATAGATGGAAAAGCAGGAAAACAGAGAGGGTAAAAGGAGGACAGGATCGGGAAAGGAATAAGATGGGGGTAAGGAGGACCGAGGGGGAGGAGGAGGGCAGGGTGGAGGGAAAAGAGGAACACGAGGGAGGGAAAGAAAAAGACGAGGTGCGGGGAAGAGGAGAGAGGAAGGAGAAGGAAGCGGACAGAGGGAGAAGAGGAGGGGGAGGAAACTAGGCAGCGGCGGAACTCATGTTGCTATCTTTCGGCCGACGACCTCAAGCGGGGCCGGGCTACAAACACCGCGGCTGCCCGGGCAGCCCTAGCATCGAAAAGCTGACAGTCGGGCAGGGCCCGGCCGGGTGGCCTCGACGGCTCCAGCTCCCCATGCTCGGGGACCCGGTCCAGCCCCCCATGCTCTGGGACCTGCTCCCAGAGGCTCCTCAGCCCTGTGAGGGGTGCTTCTCCCCTCCCTACCCCCCTCCCCGCCTGGAGGACAGGTAGGGGGTTCGGCCCCTCAGCCGCCGCCGCGGTGCCTCCTCTTCCTCTCTTGGGTTCTAATGGCCCGGAGGAACCCCTTGGGGCCAAGACCAAAATCTACAACCTGCCGCCTCTTCCGCCTCCCACGCTTCAGAAGCGGGAACCTCCGCGGGGCCAGGTCTTCCGCGTCCGGGCACCCATCGGGTCCTGCGCACGCGCCCAGCGGCCGCGCCAATGAGCCCGCGGGCACGGAGCATGCGTGGGAGCCCCGCCCAGCAAACCTCCTCCAAAGGGGAGGAGCGTTTCCAGGGGGCCCGGCGCCTTCCTCTCCGGCATTGGCCCGGGGACCCTGGCGCCCGATTTTGAAAAGAACCAATAGTTTGGAGACCTGGAGCATCTTCGTTCGGAGGAGTTTGGGCCGATATTCACGGGAAAAAGAAACTTGTGGTTTCCAGGGTTGTTTTTTTTTTCAGTGCCTATTTGTTTGCTCTGAACTCTGATCTCCGCCCATTTCTTAAATCCCTTGATTTTGTTGGTCTTTGGAGGTGCTGATTTCTTTTTCAGATAATCCATTTGGATGCACTAGACCAAAGGAAATGAAAAAACAAAAGCAATGGTGTAAAAATAAAGAGACTCTAATGAGAGTTCACATAGCGAGTGGAAAACACTCATCTCCATTTTACAGGCACTGTTAGCTTCAACAATATTAGAAAACGTCCTGAAGAACAAGGAACAGAGCCAATTTTTTTTCTTTCTAGGATTTACAGAGACCCTAACAATAGCCATTCAGCATGTGTGAGGCCTGGAATTATTTATTTTATTTAACAAACACCTACATAGCAGTTACTGTGTGCTAGGCCCCATTCTAAGAGCTTTAGAACTATAATCCTCACTACTTGAATGGCCCTGGCATAAAGATGGTATTATATTGTGTTAATCATACATACGGAGAAATACAGGAAATTTAATAGTTATGGAATTGGTTTCAAAATTTAACAAAAAGAGTTTTTCCTGCCTCTTCAACTTAGTTGTCCCGTATTAAACTTGCCAAGCCCAATCATTTTATTCTTCAGTGTTAATATTTGCTGCCTATAATACAGAGTTTTTGAGTTTTTGGATGGTTTCCTTTAGATTGCCTATATTTTTCTGTCAACTGAATTAGAAAAGCAAGCTCTGTTTTGATCAATTTATGTAGCTCTTTTTATCTCAAGATCTCAGCAACCTCCTCATCTGCTCAAAAAATGTAGTACATTCTATTGTTCACAATAGCCAGTAAATAATCATCTGTTGCCCACATGCAGAGTTCCTAACTCTGAAGAGTCAAACAATTTAGTAGAATCACTAACTTCCAGGAGTGCCTAGGTGGCTCAGTTGGTTAAGCACCTGCCTTGGGCTCAGGTCCTGATCCCAGGGTCCTGGAATCAAGCCCTGCATCGTCCCATCAGGCTCCCTGCTCATCAGGGAATCTTCTTCTCCCTCTCTCTCTGCCCCTCTCCCCTACTCATGCTCTCTCTCGTGTATGTTCCCTCTCAAATAAATAAATAAAATCTTAAAAAAAAAAGAAACCCTAACTCTTTGGAGCTTAACAATTAGGAGAAACTCAAGGACATGTGAGAAGATGGATGCTACTTTGGCCATTATTTCCAGATTCTATTCATATCATTCTTGCCTACCTAGTTTCTTTTACCCTTCATGTCAATCTTTTGGGAGGTTTGGGGTATTTGTGTTTTGTGGGCTTGGGTTCAACTTGTCTTTGACTTGCTCTAAAGGTTAACCAGTTGCTTTAAAGTTGCCATGACGACTGATAAACTAAACAACAGATTATGACATATTTGTGGGACACCTTTCATAAGTAAGGGGCCTGGTGCAAATGACAGCAGACTGGGACAAGCAAAGACAGGAGCAGCATAAGCAGCAAAGTATAGATCTAAGTAAACCATCCATCTAAGATCATGGCATATTCCTATGGAACAGCAGGAGATGATCATGACACAGAGCTCGGTCAGTATAATAATGCATGAAGAGAAAGGGGGAGAAGTAAAAATAATTTCTGTGAATGTTGTTTGCCACTATAGTACATAGAATTGTTTTTCCAGTACTTGTTCCTTTAGACATTCTAATTTGTATACATACTATGGGTTCCTAGCATTCAGCTACACTTTAGTTAGAGAATTCCTCCTCTTTGATAATAGCTGAATACTTCTTGCCATCTCAAGCATGTAGGCGTTTCATATTACCACCTCTTTTCTTGAAAGTCTCCCCGTTGCTATTTCCTTGTCATTTTATTATCTATTTTCTTAGTGTTCTTGTACTCAGATTTTTAAAAATTAATATTTGTGATGCTTAGGCATGATGAGATTGTCTATTCCTTCAAAATATATCCATTAAACCTTTTACTTGCCACGAATATTAACAAACTCTTTGAAAAGTAAAATGAGCAGTAGAATGGAGGGAAGATTACTTGTTTTCCGGTGGACCCACCATTTTTCTGCTTCAGTTTGGCTTTGACCTCTGTTCTGTATTTTACCACTGCCTTCTACCTTCACCCTGCCCTTACTCAGCTTTAACTGTCATCTTTTGTAACCTTTCCAGGTACCCTGGGAACTTTAACAGATCAGGAGATCTTGGTATCAGCTCAGATTCTACTGCTACCTAATTACATGCCATTAATCTCTCTAGAATTTTATCAGCTGTAAAATAGAAATGACTTGCCTACTTTACACAATAGCTGTGAATGTCAGGTTATTTAAGCCTGCGTTTATTCATAAAATAATCTAATAAATATTTATCAAAGTGTTTATGGGTACAGAAATAGTATCCAGAGTAATATCCAGAGGCACCTCATCTGTCTTTTCACTTAAACAGGAGGGCAGAGGAACCTTGGCTTTGCCACTTAGCAGTTATAACTTGGGTAACCCCCCTGGGCTTCAGTTTCCTCCTTTGCAAAACAGGCATTGTGATGGTGACCACCTCACAGAGTTACTGTAAGCATTAAATGCAATCACATATTTAAAGTGCTTAGGACAGTGCCTGGCATATAATTAAATGTATGAAAAATGGTAGCTATTGTTAACCTGTCTTACATCAGGAAAGGAGACTCCAAATCGTCCTCATGTCTGGGATTTAGATAACCCAATTCTGCCTAATATAATTAAGCTTTTCTTATCCTATTCTCAGAATGAATGAGGAATGATTATGATCATTCATGTCATAACTTGTCATGAACTGTTTCAAGATAATCCCATTATTTTAAGTTCACCACTGATTAGCTGAGCAGGGTTCATGATTGAACCAATTGAGATAAATATGTGAAGACATTTTTTAAACTGCAAAGTGCTATACCACGTAATGATTACTTTAATTAATAACTCTTATTTCAGTAGTTTCACTTGCCCTCTGTGCCAGTCCTCTAAATGGTTCCTTTTTTAAAGGTATGGTTTTACAAAATTATTAGCATGCGGTTCAGATTTCAGTACTCAATGTGGCTCGCTAACTGGTGGTGAAAAATTCTAAAAGAGCAATTCATACAATGTTTGAGCCATGACAGCATTATTAAATGGAAACCCTGTTTTGGACGGATACTAAATTCTGAGTTATTGGTTTCAAGCAAATAAGCTTCTCTAACTCAAATCATTTTCTTAGATGAATAGCTTTGAGAAGCTAAATTTCAGTGTAAAAATACACTTACGATTATGGTTTAAAACCAAACAAACAATGAGATCGCATGTAAAACAATGATTCGTCCGCACAGTTGGTTCAATCGGTTTGGCGCCCTACCAGGGCACTTTAGGAGCAGGTGGCGGGTCTTGGGTTGGTTTGCTTTTTTTCCCCAGACGTAGAGCATTTTTTAAATTACAATTGTGTGATGTTGGCTATAACAGAATGGAAAAAGTCGTCATGGGAGTTCACAAGTTTATCGGCCTCAGTTATAAGAGGATAATGGGCTAATCAAAACTGGGAAAACTGAGTATTAGACAAAGCGCAGGAAGGACGGCGCTCCCATACAGCTTACTCCTCCCCACCCTTTCTTTCCTGAATAACAATCAGTGAAATGATTCCGGATTCACACTGCAGCAGAGGAACGACCACGGTGAATCTCCACTAGGAATAAAGAGAGGACTGGGCTTGGGGTAAAAAAGGCGGCTCCTAAGACTGCGCGTGCGCCCCGGGTGAGGCTGACAAAGGCGCCCTCATTGACTCTCATTGCTTGCGTAATAAGCATGCGTCAGCAGGCCGGGCACGGGGCGCAGGCGCAGAGGGGCGGCACCCGACGGATTCTCGCAGGCGGCAGGTTGTAGTTTTTGTTTTTGGCCGGAAAGCCTTACTTGGGGTTTCCTTTGCTGAGAGAAATAAAGAACGATTCGCGGGGGTGACTAAGATAAATTCCTCATTTTCATTATAGACTTCGAGGTGGAGGATCTTCTCAGCATTAGGGACCCCGAGGTTGGGGCGTAGGAGGTTCTGAGCCAGTCCTGCCCCCTACTTTGTGGCCACTGGTATCAGGGATGGTAGGTAGGACTGCAAAGATGAGCACCTCACACGTCTAAGAGGTTCCTCCTTTCTTCTCTTTTCCCCCTTTCCTGTCTGCCCACAATTCCTCACCCAGCCGACTTGTCCTTATGTGAATGGGAGCCAGAAAACCTTGAGAACTTCCAACCAAGCAGTGGTTTCTTCCTCGACACGGACATGGCACAGGAGAAAATGGAACTAGACTTGGAGCTGCTGTCGAGTTCAACCACCACAGATGACATGCTGAGAAGATCCAACAGCGCCCCTTTGATCAGTGGGCTTGGGTGAGCAAGCGGGGGGTGGGTGGCAGGAGGTGGGGAAAGAGACTTCCGATAAAGCATTCCCATGCCTTTCTCCCTCGGGGTTCTACAGGTATCTCCCTTGTTCTTGCTCTCCGGAGATCTCACCCTCATCTTTGGGGGGAGTGGGAGGGCTAGCTGAAGGGAGAGAGCACACCTACCCTGAGGCTGACACACATGTGAACCTGGATGTCCTCTTC
The DNA here is from genome assembly GCA_003697995.1 of Taxidea taxus jeffersonii. Classification (NCBI taxonomy): domain Eukaryota; kingdom Metazoa; phylum Chordata; class Mammalia; order Carnivora; family Mustelidae; genus Taxidea; species Taxidea taxus. The sequence continues at coordinate 26,508 of ML095839.1, forward strand.
TGACAGTCCACCAGGACCCAAAAGCAGCAACCTATTGGTGTGGAGCACCACTTTTCTAACTTCACCCCACCTCTTACCCACTCCTTTGAAGAAGCTGAGCATTCCCCACCCTCGCCTCCAGATCTTCTGTGATGACTGTAATTTTCTGTCATTCTCTCAGCTGCTTTGTCACCTCTGACCTTCACCTCCATCAAATGGAAATGGTTGACAAGCGAAAAAACTTGGACCTTTTTTACACCTAGTTTTTATTTGAACAAAAAGTTTAGGTACCACAGAAACTTGATCTCCTAAATTTTGCATTCTCAATGGCCAATACTACCCCCAACTTGGTTCTTGGGGGTATGTGAAGAAAAATCTTGCTCTTTTTATGTATGAGCCACAGCTATAAATACAAAAATGTCGTGAGAATTTTCAAGAGGGAGTAATGGGTGGGGGGATGTCAAAAACAGCTCCTTAGAAGGCTGATAATGAAAAGCACAAGATTTCCTGCACATACCCAAAAGTCTGGCATGACAAGTACGAC